>CAUYRH010028057.1:0-142323 GCA_963574655.1 Perodicticus potto
GGCGGGCGCCTGTAGTCCCAGCTACTTGGGAGGCGGAGGCAAGAGACTCGCTTGAGCCCAGGAATTGGAGGTTGCTATGAGCTGTGATGCCACGGCACTCTACCCAGGGTGACAGCTTGAGGCTCTGTCTCAAAAAAAAAAATTTTTTTTCAGGTACCCAATCAAGTCACTCGATTATTTTTCCTGTTTCCCAGGAGTAAACAGAGGCTCAGAGAACTTCATGGCCACACAGCCAGTGAAAATTAGAATTCTAGTGTATTTGGGCTCCGTTTTCCCTATCTGTTTGTTGGGGGTATGTGTGAGAGGGGAACTTAATTCCTTCTATTTAATTAGAAAATGCCACATGACGAGGGGTGGGAAGGGTTGGAGGTGTGCTGGCTAGTACCGTTTCTAGGAGGAAGCCTCCTTACTCCTGGAGTTGCCTCCCTTTGTTTGTGAAAGTCGCCAGCATGGGCCTTTCTGGAAACTTGAGGCAAATCCTCCGCCCATTGTCCTTGGGGATAAGGGTGGGGTCACCCAGATGCAGCTGACTGCAGCTAAGAGTTCTCTTGTCTTTTTAGTGGACCTTCACGCTGGAGGAATTGGGAGAAATAGTATTGAATTCCTGGAGGGAGACTCCAACTGGACTGTAGTGACTCCCTGGGAGGTTACTGAAGAGTGAATAATAAAGACTAGGAAGATACTGGTGGGCCCTTGTGACGGCCTCCTCTGAGCCATCAAGTCATTTATTCATTCATTCACTTATTCCTTTGTGTCAGTTCTGCTAGACTTTGGGAATACAGTAGTGAGTTACCCCAGTCGAACCTTGAGGTAGTTAAAAGGGCAGCAAAACAGCCTAAAATAGGGTAGCTAAAATTGGAACTGACTGTTGGAGCAGTGAAGCCCACCTGAGGATTTAATATCATAGTGGTGCCCTCATGGAGGAAAAGTATTTTTGGAAGAATGTAAAGCTCTGAATTGTATTAATATTTGGATATTTTTAAGTCAGGAAGATTAAAAGGGAGATAAGTTTATAGTTAGAGACTAGAATCAGGGAATGCAGCCTAGAGAAATGTTTGGTTGGTAGAGCTTATCTTTTTTTTTTTTGAGGCAGAATCTCAGTTTGTCACCGTCGATAGAGTGCATGGTGTCTTACCTCACAGTGATCCTCTTGCCTCAGCCTCTAGAATAGCTAGGACTACAGGCGCCCACATAATTTCCAGCTAGATAGAGAGGAGGTCTTGCTCTTGCTCAAGCTGTTCACTCCTGAGTTCAAGCAATCCAGCTGCCTCGGCCTCCCAGAGTGCTAGGATTAAAGGTGTGAGCACTTCCAGGCCAGAGCTAATCTTTTAAATTTTAATTTAAGTGTCATTAGGTGGGGATTGCAAACTTCCTTGGTTCTCACCTCTGTCTATTGACTGACATTACAGAATTTATTAGTCATCTGCCCACCTAAGTAGGTTTTCTTTCTTTATCTTTTGCAGTTTTTGGCCAGGCCTGGCTTTGAACCTGCCACCTCTGGCATATGGGGCCAGCGCCCTACCCCTTTGAGCCACAGGAGCCGTCCTCTTTTTTTTTTTTTGAGACAGAGTCTCACTATGTTGCCCTCAGTAGAGTGCCATGGTGTCACGGCTCACAGCAACCTCAAATTCTTGGGCTTAAGCAAGTCTCTTGCCTCAGCCTCCTGAGTAGCTGGGACTACAGGCACCTGCCACAACTCCTGGCTATTTTTTTGTTGCGGTTGTCATTGTTGTTTAGCAGGCCTAGGCCAGCTTTGAACCCGCCAGCCCCGGGATATGTGGCCAGTGTCCTAACCACTGAGCTATGGGCACCAAGCCCTAAGTAGGTTTTCCATCCTAACTGTATACATCTCCAAGCCTTGAGAGTCTATTTTCATTAGTGTTAAAAAACCAAAGGTAGATTTGCAGAATGTGATATAGTTTTAAACTTTGAACCTTTCTTTGATTCTCACTGGAATGGAATAATAACTGTGAACCCGTATTGGTGTTCTTGATTGGTAATAATGATAATTGGTGGTAAAAATAAGGAATAAGCTGACATCCATTTCCATTCCTCCCACGTAAGTTGATTGAGAGCTGCTATGTGCCAGTCCTCTTTTGGTCTTAGGAATACAGCAATGAAGAAAACAGACAAAAATGGAACTTACATTCCTGCGTGGGTTGGGGGAGGCAAAAGAGGGGATACATGCTGGATGATAGTAAGTGTTAAGGAGGAACAGTGGAAGAGGGTAAGAAGTGTTGGAAGAGAAGGGGTCAGGAGTGTGGGCCACTGTCAACTTTATTGAGAAAATGAGTATCTAAAGACCTGACAGTAAGTGCGAGAGCCGGCCTTGTGGCTATCTGGGGCAAATGCATTCTAGTGCAAAGGCCTTGAAGTGGGTGGGCCCGGTCCTGGCGTGTTAGAGGAACCCTATTAACATGCCTGGTGCTATTCTAATCTTTCTCTAATGTTATTGTTCCCTCTTACAGATGGGCAAACTGTGGCAAGTCAGGCTAAGAAACTTGCTCCAGTTTATGTCAGAGGCGGAGGCAGGCTGCCAAGGCAGGCAGAGTTTGCACTCTTAAATACTAAGCTATGAAATCATTAAAGAAATTATTTCCTTGGCCTGGGTAGACCCAGGTATGGAAGATTTATACCTCCAGCTCCAAGTAAACTTCCTCACCCCTTAAGGAAAACCCTGGGTGTGGTGTTAGGGGAGGGAGTGACTCAGGCCTTGGCTGGCTTCCTGCTGAGTCATGGCTCCTGGGCCCCGAGGGAGGTTCAATCCTCATCTCCTTCCAGCGGCAGGTTCCTGCCTATGGGGTAGATGCCTGGGGACAGGCGTTAACCACACGCCATCAGTGGACAAATTTGCCTGACTTTCCTAGCAGCTCTGTTGTAAAATTGTGAGTGGGCTCATTTCCTGATGCGACCCCACAGCTTGCAAGAGGGGACAGCCCTGCAGGTTGATTTTCTGCCTAATGTAGCATTGTATTCTCCAACCTGTCCTGGATGGACACATTCTGTCCCTTGGAAAGCTGGCTCTCTTCCATCTTAGGATGACCAGCCATGTATGTGGCATGCCACAGCAAAGATAAACAAGATGCAAAGAGCCACACAGCACCCTGGGCCCCGAAATGCTCACTCTGGGTGCATTCACAAATGGAGCAAGGATGAAACGGGTAAGGGCTCGGCGCCTGTGGCTCAATGGGCTAAGGCGCCAGCCACGTACACCTGAGCTGGCAGGTTCGAATCCAGCCTGGACCCACCAAACAACAATGACAGCTGCAACCAGAAAATGGCCGGGCATTGTGGCGGGTGCCTGTAGTCCCAGCTACTTGGGAGGTGGAGGCAGGAGACTCGCTTGAGCCCAGGAGTTGGAAGTTGCTGTGAGCTGTGATGCTACCGCACTCTATCCAGGGTGACAGCTTGAGGCTCTGTCTCAAAAAAAAAAAAAAAAAGAAGAAACGGGTAAGGACTGTAATGTGTATGCCAAGATTGTCAAAACTTCAAAACAGAGGTTTGTAAATAATAATCACAGATGACATACACTGAGCACTTAAACTGTGCCAGGCAGTATTCTAGGGACTTAACATGTTTTATTTCATTTTCATAACTCTCAAAATACTTTGGAAGGGAGAAACTTTGCATTTCGTAGATAAGAAAATAGAGACACAGAAATGTTACAGCTTGGCAAGTGGAGAAAGGACAGCAGGGACAGAATCTTAGAGTAGGAAAGTGCAGGCTGGATTGCGGGAGCTGTGAGGGGTTTCAGCAAGAAGGTAGAGCAGGAGTTGCAGTGGTACATCAGGTTGGAGAGGACAGTAGGGCCAGATTACAGAGTTTGGGCTTGAGTCCTGCCTAGTAAGGATCCACTGAAGTTTTTATTTATTTATTTGTTTATTTATTTATTTATTTATTTTTTTGAGACAGAGCCTCAAGCTGTCACCCTGGATAGAGTGCTGTGGCATCACAGCTCACAGCAACCTCCAATTCCTGGGCTCAAGCAAGTCTCTTGCCTCAACCTCCCAAGTAGCTGGGACTACAGGCGCCCGCCACAACGCCGGGCCATTTTTTGGTTGCAGCCGTCATTGTTGTTTGGCGGGCCCAGGCTGGATTCGAACCCGCCAGCTCAGGTGTACGTGGCTGGCGCCTTAGCCCGTTGAGCCACAGGCGCCAAGCCTGAAGATTTTTTTTAGAGACAGTCTCACTCTGTTGCTCTTGGTAGAGTGCTGTGCCATCACAGCTCATAGCAATCTCTAGCTCTTGGATTTAGGCAATTCTCTTGCCCCAGCCTCCTGAGTAGCTGGGACTACAAGCACCCACCACAACGCCTGGCTATTTTTTTTTTTTTTAGATAGAGCCTCAAGCTGTCACTCTGGATAGAGTGCTGTGGCATCATAGCTCACAGCAACCTCCAATTCCTGGGCTCAAGCGAGTCTCCTGCCTCCACCTCCCAAGTAGCTGGGACTACAGGCGCCTGCCACAATGCCCGGCCATTTTTTGGTTGCAGCCATCATTGTTGTTTGTCGGGCCTGGGCTGGATTCGAACCCACCAGCTCAGGTGTACGTGGCTGGCACTTTAGCTGCTAGAGCCACAGGCGCCGAGCCACGCCTGGCTATTTTTTTTATTGCAGTTTGGCCAGGGCCGGGTTCATACCTGCCACCCGTGGTATATGGGGCCAGCACCTTACTCACTGAGCCACAGGTGCCACCCGTCACTGAAGATTTTTTCTTTTTTTAGGGGGGGCAGTATTTGGCGGGGGCTGGGTTTGAACCCACCACCTCTGGTATATGGGACTGGCACCCCACTCCTTGAGCCACAGGCACTGCCTGCCACTTAAGATTTTTTTTTTTTCTTTTTGAGACAGAGTCTTACTTTGTCGCCCTCGGTAGAATGCTGTAGCATCACAGCTCACAGCAATCTCCAACTCCTGGGCTTAGGCGATTCTCCTGCCTCAGCCTCCCGAGGACTATAGGCGCCCTTAGCCTCCTGGGACTACAGGCACCCACCGCAAAGCCCGGCTATTTTTCTGTTTTTGCAGTTGGGCCAAGGCCGGGTTTGAACCTGCCACCTTTGGCATATGGGGCTGGCGCCCTACTCGATGAGCTACAGGTGCTGACCCTGCCACTGAAGATTTTTTTTTTTTTTGAGACAGAGCCTCAAGCTGTCACCCTGGATAGAGTGCTATGGCATCATAGCTCACAGCAACCTCCAATTCCTGGGCTCAAGCGAGTCTCCTGCCTCTGCCTCCCAAGTAGCTGGGACTACAGGCGCCCGCCACAACACCCAGCCATTTTTTGGTTGCAGCCGTCATTGTTGTTTGGCGGGCCGGGGCTGGATTCGAACCCACCACCTCAGGTGTACGTGACTGGCGCCTTAGCCCATTGAGCCACAGGTGCTGAGCCTCTTTATGTATTTCTAAAACTCCAGTTGTGGGGAGGTAGCCCCTGACATTTCTCTCAGAACTTGTACATGTGGAATTTCTCCTCTGCCAAAGATTAGTACACTTTATTGTGTGTGTGTTAAAAAAAAAAAAGGGTCACTATGTCACCCTCGGTAGAGTGCCATGGCATCACAGTTCACAGCAGCCTCCAACTCTTGGGTTTAAGCGATTCTCTTGCCTCAGCCTCCTAAGTAGCGGGGACTATAGGTGCCCGCCAGAGCACCTGGCTATTTTTTTGTTGTAGTTGTCGTTGTTCAGCAAGCTTGGGCTGGGTTCAAACCCAGCAGCCCTGGTGCATGTGAACGGCGCCCTAACCACTGAACTATGGGCACTAAGCTGATTAGGACACTTTTTAAAGCTTGAAGATTTTCAAATGAGAGGCTTAGGCTTTCATGATTTTTCTTTTTGTTTCTCTTTGTATTTTAAAAATGGTGAAAAGAATTCAGCCCATGCTTTTAAACAGAATAAACAAATAGGACAACACAGCATTAATCACTAAGTCTTGGACTGGGTTGCTTACACAGGAGACCTACCCGTCTTATATGCTTTCCATCTTTGTAAGGCAGTTTGCTTGTTGTTTTTTGTTAGATGTGACAATCTGGTTTATTAGTGTACCTTGTAACTAACCACACATGAAATGACAACAGCCTTCTTTCCCCAGCTGTAACTTAGCAAAAGAACTTACTCTGCAGCAGTACAGAGGAAAGTCACAAAGATTCTCTCCCATCCACCCTCCTCCCTTTTTACTCTCTCCTTCTTTCCTTTCTATACTTCTCTTTAACTCACCAACGAAAACACAATTTAGAACATCAGATACTAAGGAGAACCTTGTTGATTATGCACACTACCACATAGACGCACTTTTTGAGTTTGAAGAAGCTTGAGTAAATGTGTACTATTCTCTCCATTCCTGTCCTCTTCTCTCCCACTTTCTTTTTTGGGTAGGACGGGTACTTTGAAAAAAACAACCAATGAAATAAAAGGAAGCAAATTCTAAAATATTTGGACTTTCATCATGAAATGCTTAGCGTTAAAAATGAGTATATCTTACCAGGAAGAACCTATTAAATGAGCAAGAAGTAAATAGTAATGAATTCATCTTGCTCATTAACCTGAACCGTGACTAACATTACTGCGGCTGAAACTCAGCAAAGAAATTGCCTTCTTAGTGGAGTTCTGGTGAATCATCATCTTTCCTTCTCTGATGTCTTGCTATTTCAAGAACACGTGCATCAAACTTTTATTAAAAATGCAAATATTGAGTTATTTAGGGAAAAAAGTGACAGTTTCCATGGGGAGAAAAAGCTATTGTTTATGTTTCAAGGGACCTAATTATAACATCCCTTTCTATATTAGTCCCTATTTATTTTTCAATTCTTTGGGGGATTGGATAGTATTTAACAATGAAACATGCAGTGTTCCAGTGTCTAATTAAGATTTTCTTGTAGGATTAGTAAGTCATGTCTCATTAGTCCCACAGCACTAGAGGTGTTAATCCTTGCCTTGGCATTCTAATCGTGAAATAAGTTTGTGGTTCAAATATTGAGGGACGTCAAGAAAACAATTTTATTAATGCAACTTGAGTCTTCAGACACCAGTCTTATCTTTTTAAATGCATCTCTATCTGCAAATGCTTAGATATGTCTTTTTAAATGTATTGAACAGAGGTTCTGGAATAATCTCTGGAGGAAGCCACCACGTTGGTCTTCTTCAACAGGGAAAGCAGAAAGCATCTTTGCACACCTGAAATTACCTTATATTTTCCCTATGGTGATTTCTTGTTTCTTACTCTGGGGAAGAAGCAAGGCAGCCAGGGAAAAGTTCTATCAGTTTTCTGGCAGATACTTGCAGGCGGCAACGCCACACACATTCGCTGGCAGCATTCTCTGGGGGAATTGGGCTCAGTTTCAGTGACAGGACAGAGGCAAAACAATTTACTTCTAGACTCCTACACAGTTGAAAACATCCTTGACTTTTTCTCTCTTTGTTTTTCAAAGCTACAGTAATTCAATAGGCAAAAAAAGTGGTCAATGAAGATAAAATTCAAAGCCACTGTTATTTTTTTTTAATCCTAAACTATCCCCTGGTGAAAATTAAAAAGCTGGGCTAGATAATCTCTCAGGGTTCTTCCATTTTTAAGATTTGCAATGCTCTGACTTTAATGATATAATCTATGCCTTGCTCCCCAGCGCATTATACATGGTTAGTGCTCAGTAAATCCTTCCTTCCTGAATGAATGAATGAAGTGGGGCCTTGAAATGCAGAGCAATAGCAAGTGCCTGCTGAGTCTTCACGATGGGAAATGTCTCCTCAAGTATCTCATAGTATCATTGAGGAGATGAGCTAATGTCACCTGAAACTCAGCACACCTACAGAACATTGTGTGGTAAGTGGCACCATGTATGAAGCAGCTTTACATCACAAGAACTTAGACAAGGTCATGCACACGTCATAAAAGAGGAAGGTATAGCTCCAACTTGGTAGCCATTTTGGGTTTGACAGATGGAAGAATGAAAATAAAAATAATATCATAAAACTCAACAGATATGTTGCACACCTGGCTAGATGTCGGGCATTTTATATAGCATATGCAATCATATTTAATTCTTATAATCCTATGAGATTGGTATGATTATTCATATTTTAAACATAAATGAACTGAGGCTTGGGCAAGTTCAATAATGAGTCCAAGGTTACACAGTTAATGAATGGTGGAAGAAGAATTTGTATCCAAGTTAGACTGGCTTCAAATACCATGATCCTTCACATGCGCCATGCTGCCTGAACAGGAAGGCACGGTGTCATTGAAGAACCTGGCCTCAGGCAGAATGCTGCCTCTTTTACGGAGCTGCCCCCGGTGAACATGCACCCGCCTGCCCTCATTGCTTGCTCATCCCTCTAGAGCCTGAGAACATCCTCACAATGACCTTGTGCCTCTTTTGCCTTCTGGGTAAGTTTTTGTGGATGCTTTCTGTCTGCCCCTCTTAGCTTGTCTTCACCCTTGATAACTGACATATATCCAGGCTAACCTACACGGTTTGGATTGGTTTGGAGTTCCAGAATGTGATTTTACCCACTTTCCAAATTTCTGACTCTGCCTTGACCCCTGCCTTCTGAGTTCTGGCATGGGTTCATCTCGCCGTCCGTTTCTCTTGCATGCATCTGGCTCCCCCCTCATTCTTTACCTGGGCTCCCCATCCTGCAGTACCTATTCACCGTGACATAGGGCACGCACATTGACAGAGGTATGGACCACCCAAGCTGGGGGCTCAATCTGAGCAGACACAGAGCAACAAAATTGCTTCATGGAGGGGCCAGGAGAGGATTATTTGGAAGGGAAAAGATGGTTGGTACTAAAGAATGGGAATACGATTGAATAGATATTAGATAATAGATCTTCTAAAAAGGCAGACGGGTGTGTAGGAAACAGATCAGCAGCAAAAATGATTGAAAAAAGAAACTGCTTGTTAAAAGTGGTTTTTATGGAAGAAAAATTCAATCCCGAACAGCACTGACGGAAGAGGAAGAGAAGATTAGAGTAGGGACAGCATACACCAGGCCGACACTGATTTATCCTGCATGAGCAGCGATTGTGTAAATAGGGAAGAGGGATGAGTAGAGCAGGTGCTTTAAAGACAGAGTCTTTAGGAGTGGGAGGAAAACTGAATTTACTATATGCCATTTTAGAATTCCCCTTAGTTTTCAAAAGGTCTCGGATTCTTTAAGGGAGTTTAAGAAGAGGTAGGTGCTCAGTGAAAAGATTTGAAGTCAGTTCTAACATTTTACTAAATAACCACATCAACTCAGATCTCAGATTGGATAGGAAAGCACCCAGCAACAATCCAATGTTATCCTAATGTTATTTCATAGCATTAAGTATTCATGGATTTTGCTCTTTTACAATTTCCAAACCATGAACTGAGATTTATGAGAGGTATGTGAGATGAATAACAAATTTTTATTAAAAATGCACAATACAACCCTTTCTGATTGGATGTTAAAGATCAGAAAGGAGTTATTCCTTTATTTTCTTTCCATATGCTAGATATTTTCAGGACAAATACTCTTATTCTAATAATTCTAAACCCATGTGATAAAGGTCCACGTTACGGTATTATGGAATGTCCTTGAACAGACAGTTGCAGGTAACGGCACCCTGAAATTTTACATTTTGTAAACATTAAAAAGGACTCATGTGATGGATGGTTAGCCTGCCTGGCATGATCCCTGGCCCCGACGTTCATGCTTTTGTATAATCCCCTCCTCTTGAGTATTGGCAAGACCTATGATGTGCTTCTAGCCAATAGAATAAGGCAAAGATGGGGGACTGTCACTTTTGTGATTGTGTCACACAATATGTTTTTTTTCTTGAGTTTAAAAAGCAAATTTTATTGTGATCACTGATTTTTAAAAGTTATTTTTATTTTAAGATATTGAGAGGGTACGAATGTGTTAGGGTTCATGGATTGCTTTTGTAATGCTTGCCTCTCTGTGACAGTATGGCAATTCATCAAACAATTAAAAGCAAACCTACCATTCAACCCAAAAATCTCACTTTGGTTATCTACCCAAAGGAAAGGAAGCCTTTTCATCAAACAAGACAGCTGTACTCAAATGTTCATTGCAGCACAATTCACAATTGCAAAGATATGGCATTATCCCAAGTGCCCGTCAACTCATGAGTGAATTAAAAAAATGTGGTATGTGTACCATGGAGTACTACTCAGCCATAAGAAAGATGAATTGATACCTTTTGTGACAATCTTGATGGAACGTGGTATGTTTTTCTAGTTGGCTTGCTGAGTCTCCCTCTGCTTCTGGCTTTGAAGAGGGAAGCTTCCATGCACTCTCAGCTGCTGGAAACTGAATGCTGTCAACGACCAGGGAAACATATCTTTCCCTTAGCTGGGTCTCTGGATGAAACTAAGCCCTGGCCGACAAGTAGATGAGAACCTGGTGAAACTCTAAAGCAGAGGACCCAGCTAAGCCAAGCTCAGACTCACGACTGGTGGGAATGATACGATAATAAACGTGCGCTGTTTGAAGCTGCTACATTTGTGGGAATTTGTTATGCAGTATGGAGAACTAACACAGTTAGTTCACCTTCACTCCTCTTTCATTGGCTCTATAAATGGTGATTAGTGCTTTTATCTTCTCTGTTGCCATACGAAGACCTGGGAGTCAGTGAGGGCTTCTTCCTGTCCCTTACGCCAAATATTTAATGTGCAACTGCTCTCGACATTCTGAGACCCTATCTCTTAACCAGCTCTTCTTTTCCATACTTCATAGACTCCAAAGTACTGAAATCCAGACTTGACAACCCACACCTTTCTTTGGGGCTGATGGGTATGAGATGCTCACCTGAGCTTGCTCTTTGGGAGGTGGAAAGAGGTGACAGAATTGCTAAGGGTAAGGGGTGAATACCAACAGAAGACGGCACTCATGGATCCAGGGTCTTTGCTCCGATTTTAGTTAATTCCACTGTTACTCAGGGCATCCGTGGTCCCAAAAGAACTTTGCTTTACTGCAGAGGCACTGTGGACAATTTTTTCTACTAGCTCTCATCATTTCCTGCTTAGAACAAACATTTGCTCTGACCTGGATCTTTTTCTTCTGTGGCTTATTCCCAGATTGATTTTAAAACATAAGCCCTGTACTGTAGCCTCCCACGCCTTCCATATACTTGCTGGCCCCTGTTCCATCTCTGCATGTGTCTCCTAGCCTATGTTCCCACTTCCCACTCTGATTCAATAATATGAATAGTCTGTAGTATGGGTCCCAGGTCAAGTTCATGCTATTTTCATCTCTACATTCCTGTTAAAGTTGTCCTCACTATGAAGAATGCTCCTCTCTAGCATTTCACAGAGTAACCTCACCCCACTGTTTAAGATTCCATGGATGCAGTGTAAACCTCCAGAAAGCCTTCACTCACCTGTTAAGGAGGGAAGCAGTTTTGTGGGAGTCCATCTGGAGAAGCATCAGGACTACTGTAATAGCTCACTTACCCCAAGGGGACATCACTCTTGAGCCCATCATCAAATCGTGCCCATAACTAACAAGAATGTTAGAAAGTTCTAAATATGCTAGATGGCTGACTTGGTGAGAGTGTACTTTTGGTACCATTTTGTGTATCTTTTTCTTTGGATAATGGAAGTATATTTAAGTATAATAAAGATAATGCCTCTTTACTATGGTAATATTAAAACTAGTATCTCTTTGGGTACTTTAGGAATCTTACTTTCATGATTATATTTTTCACAGATAATCTCTAAATTGTTCTTGAGATAACCAGAAAGGTCACAGACAAGAAAGAAGGAAAAGAGATTTTAGCAAATTGAGCACTTAAATAACTAGAGATGATGTTATTATTACTTTTTTTTTGAGACAGAGCCTCAGCTGTCACCCTCAATAGAGTGCTGTGGCATCACAGATCACAGCAACCTCCAATTCCTGGGGTCAAGCTAGTCTCCTGCCTCCGCCTCAAGTAGCTGGGACTACAGGCGCCTGCCACAATGCCCAGCCCTTTTTTGGTTGCAGCCGTCATTGTTGTTTGGCGGGCCCGGGCTGGATTCGAACCCACCAGCTCAGGTGTACATGACTGGCGCCTTAGCCACTTGAGCCACAGGTGCTGAGCCATTATTACATTTTTGATGCCCAAAAATTGCACGATATATGTGATACATTAAAGGAAGTAAACTTGGATTTAAAAATGGGGGGGGACATCAAAATATGTTTAGATATCAAAACTGATCCAACTAGTTAGTAAGAAAAATAACCAGCTTTATTCTTAATTTGGAAATTACTTGAACACAAGTGCCACTAGGGGGCTCCCTAATATTCCATAGTCGGTGAGAGGTCTGGATAGCATAGCAGGGGTAACAGAATAATGAATAAAAATGCTGTGTAATTTAAAGTAAATTCCTTAGTCACATTAACATTTGCATGTTTGCATAAAGCTTGAAAATGGAACTTTATTATTTTAAGGCTTGCTAGAGTTAAAAATGTATTTATGGTAAATAATTTAGCAATGCAAATGTAAATATGCACCTGATAGAGAAAGGCATAATGTGGTTCATTGCACTCAATTTCTTTGGTCTAATAAAAGGGAAAAAAAAAGAATTTCATCTAAGTTCCTGATTACTTTTCTTCCTGAGTAATACAATGCAAAAGATCAAAACTTTTACCACCTTAATTATTCTATCAAGAGGTCATTATTTATTGATGTTAAATATCTCTACATACAGATATATAAATACATACAGTTGGATATTAGCCTATGTAACTCTTTTCTACTGAATATACAGCATGGAAATTTTAAATTGTGAATACAAATATATTACTAGTTTAAGGAATCCATGTAAGCCATGGGCATGTGTGATGTACTTAAGAAATGGTAGTTTATGCTCTTAGGATATACTTCATTTATTGTGCTAAGGCATGTAAAATGCAAAACTTGCTTGAAAACTTTTTCCCAATGACATTAAATCGTATTTATGACAAAAGCATTATTACCAGAGAAGGAAATATTGGGTATTTAACATCCTTTTACATTGTATGTAGTGATTTATATTTGTTTCCACTCTTTAAAGTATATTCACATTATGAGAACACTCCATTACATATTTCTCATTTGTTTTTATTCTTGTCAAATGTTGTGGCATAAACATGATATTCAGGGTAGAACACTATTTGAAGTCTATTTTGTGTTCTGGAGAACATGAACCCTTCAAATTGAAGGAATCAAAATTATTCTGGGAGTAAGAGGCTTGGTGAATAAAGAAAAAAAACAGGCAACTTTTCCCTGATTTCCTTTCTAATTTTCCTTTTTCTTTGTATCTGAGCATAATAGTATGTATACATTCCTATTCTTTTCTGGGTTCCCATCTCAGCCTGAGTCCCAACTAAAACTTTAAATATAGATTTTTAACTAATTCTAACCCCAATGGACAAAAAAGAGTAGTGACAAATTTTGTGGGTTGGTCACCAACTCATTCTTACGTTTGAGTTTTTTGTGTATATTTTTTTCTATTTCTTCCTTGCAAACAAAAGATAAATGCATGACTTGTGTACAGACATTTACTTGTCTGATCCTTTCTTTAGTACAATTATTGAAAAAATGAAGATAGCTTCTGAAAAGAAAGGCTGGGGATTGAATAGTAGCAGAGGCTTCCTAACTCTGGTTTTCTCTTAGGCAAGAGAAGAACATACTAAAACACACGGAGTGTGATAAAGTTATTATCTCCTGTTTAACCTGAAATTTGGAGGCTATGACAATGCTCTTGTTAAAATCTTTTGTTCCCTTTTAAAGACAAAAAAACAATAAAAACCTTCAACTTGGTAACTCAAGTTCAAATCAGAAAATCAGTTAGTTTGTTCAAGGCATCCCTTTAGACAATATATTTGCAACACAGGGTATCCGCTAAAGCCGGAAACCACAGGCAAACATTTAACAAATGATGTATTGATATACCTTACTTGTAGATAATAAATTAATATTATTTGTGTTTTTAGACTTTATGAGCACTCTCAAATTATTTTCTCTCATTATCTCAAGCATATATACACATATTTGAAAATGATATTTCTATGCCTGGGCACAAAAGAAAGGCAACTAGGGATTATTTGACAACTGGGTATATTAAGTAGCTAAATAAATTAGAAGAAGAAAGGAAAAGCACTTATTTTTATTCTGAATCATACTTTCTTAGGTAATTGGAGCTTATCCTAGAGCAACTGTGTGAGGCCATTGGTTTGCATTTCTGTGATTTCGGTGTGAAAAATAACTAAAGAATGTCATTGGGAGGTTAGCTAATCTTGCATTAAAAATGCAGTATTATACACACAGTGTACACATGTGTTTGTAAGCCTATTTTGTATTTTTTCCTTGAGCAGTGATGAAATACAATGAACTACATATCATGTGTGTCTTCATTGAATTTTTGTCCTGTTGGTGAAAATTTTATCCAAAATTTCACAATAAAAGCCAAAAATATAAGGAGTGAGTGACAGGAGGTACAGCAGTCAAGAGCTGGTCTAGAATTCACGATAGGCAAAAATCTCTGGGTTCACTACTACATTGTAACTAACTGATCAACACCCTTATGCACATTTGGTAGTAAGACTAAACTGAAAGCAAGCAGGTGGTAGGGGTAAATTTACACCTAATGGGGACAATGCACATTATCTGGGTGAGGGGCACACTTATAACTCAGACTCAAATGAACACAAGCAATACATTTGTAATTGTATTGATCGGACGGATCAGGCAGGGGGGGATCAGCCATAAGCCTTACCTTGTTAGTCAAGCTACTGGGCCAGCAAACTATACCTGTGTTAAGAGCTACGGGTTAATTTTAGGTATATTAAAGCAATGGCCCTAAATGAAAAGTTCCATATACTTAAATCATTTCTTACCTCGTTTGACTTCTCAGTTACCAGTAATAAACCATCTTGTTTTTGCTACATATTCCTATATTTTAATGAGTACGCTCAATATAAAAATAATCTCATCTTCGTCATTCCCATTTCCTTAAGTTCTATTTCAGGTCATTGTTTTTTCTTTAATCTCAAACACAAGGTATACAGACCATAATATATAGGATACTGCAAAGTCATTGAGTAATCAACAAAAAGTTAATCAATTTGCAAAGTGAAGTTTTCATACCATGTCAGAGCCTAAGGCCCATAAATCCAACTAAGTGGATTTAGCACTCTAAGCTACCATGGAGGGAATGCCATTTCCCTTATCGGTTTATTAGGGTTTTCGCTAGTTCCCATAGTTGATTCCAAACAATCCACATATATTGGCAGATGATGACCTCTCTCCTCTTCCATATCCATTTTCCATTCTAATTGCCTCATATGAGAGTGCACGCTTTAGCCCAGCTGAGTCATGAGAGCAGCCTTCCCTCGGCAGTGTAAATCCCCCACAGATTTGACCCGATGCTGCATGATTATTATGACTTGGCCTTTTCTTATATTGTTAGTCAATATTTACAAGCACTGTGGTCTACAAATAAGGTAAGGCTCAGGGAATCACACCTAAGAAAGGGAAGAAAATGTGGCTGGTTTTTCAACAGGCCGAAGGAGAAAAAAGGCTTCGATTTTAGAGTTCATATCCTAATATGTTTCATTTTGTATACTATACTGGGGTTGTCTTTGAATAGAATTTTCTAAAAATAAATTTATTCTTCTGCAACAGTTTATTTTGGGAGATACAGTATGAAAATTCCTAGCTTAAACCGTATGAATCATATACGCACAGGCCAATTGGTAGATAGGTGGGCGTGAGCTCACACCCTTCCACACATTCACATCCTTCATAAACCCAAACTCCATATTCTCCGGGCCACTTTCTGCAAGAAGAGATTGCAGACGATGGACTGGCATCCTACCACATCTCAGTTAAAGAGAAAAATGTGATGTCTGGACATGTGTAGTCTTGTGGAAAGGAACCTTATTTCACTCACAGACAAGAGCGGGAGTATGGCTAGCAGTATTTCCCCAGAGATGGTCTGATCTAAAAAAAAAAAAAATCGATATCAACTCTTGACACATTTTCATTTATATCAGCACACGGCTTTCAGTCCGGGCACAAATCAATAGGCAGCTTTTAACACAGGCCCAACTATTCCTTCCTATTGGGCTTCAGGCAGGCCATTTACTGTTAACGTAGCGTGTTTCTTGGGGAGGGCGTTTAACTGTTTTTCCTGTGACTAATCACAACAGTCTAAGCTGTAGTATTAATCACATGACAGTTTCTTCATCACCACTTACAGCCAATTGACTTTATACTTAGTGAAAGCATTTGAAGAAGGCGACAGTTGTGCTAAGGGGGTCAAGAGTCAACGGGAAGAAGAAATGTTTAGTTTCAAAACATATACAGTATATGGCTTCTGAAGTTGACACTGTGCCAGACAGTCATCATGAGCCTTATCACTCTGTAGGTAGGATTTCACAGACAGTGATAGAGAGGATGTGTTTACAATTAAAGTGCTGGCTAAGTCACAGCACAGGGTTTGACAACAATTAATCTGTGCTTTTCTATAAACTAAGTCACGTCAAGGGTCATGAATAATTGGCAAAGTGTTTTCTCTAACTTTTGAAAGTGAAGTCCTTTTCTTTGTTTTTAAAGCCAGCATGAATAATCAGCCAGGTCTGATGCCACGTGAGACTGGCAATCTCTGCAGTAAAGGGTCTGGCCATTGTTATTTTAATGGTCAATTAAATATGATATCTAGTTCATTACAGCAGAACCTCAGTTTTCTAAATTATGGATCAAATCTTACATTATTTAGAAATCACCAAGGGGGTTATGGAGCTGAATAAGTGGAGACTTGCAACTGTTATAACTTATTTATCTAGGGCATGTCCAAAGCACAAAAACAACATGTTTTAAAATATATAAAAAGACAACCTCCTGTCTTCTATTGCATTATACTTACATTCTCCCCAAACAGCCATGACATCTTCTTAGAGAGTAATGCTCCCCTGGGATGCTAGCCTCCTTAGATCTCTCTGAGAAAGCACTATGTGGTAAAAACACTTGCAGGAATCAGACATACAGATTGCCCCTCTTGGTGATTTACAGTGCCTATGGGTATATCAAAGGCTCCAAAAACATATTCAATACAGAAAACTATATTTACTGCAGAGCCTCCTCCACTGCCGAACCATTCTGATACATGTTACTGAACTCCTGGCTTAGAAATAGTTGCACGGGGCCCTTCTACCGCAGGTCTTCGGCATTCCCAGAACATCAGTGGGTCTGGAATCTCTCTGTCATTTGGCACCGAAGTGGGAGAAGATCTGCAGATCTGAAAGGGTCTGCTGCCTTTGTTCACCTTTGCTCTACTCCAGAGCAGGCAGACTGGGGCTTCAGGCATCCTGCACACCACCACGCTGGGCCTCCTGTGCCTTGGATGCCTGGAAGACTCTGCCATGACGGGAGAGTGCTAGGGTAACTTAACAGGTAATAAACCTTACCGCGGCAACTCTATCCTAGGAAGCAAAAGGTAGGGGATTCTGGCCTGGAGAGATTTACACGTTCTTTGTTTCTCATTTAAGAGTGCTCAGTTTATTGGACTGAATCCCTATGTCCAAAGGTCATCCATTATAACCTTACATCATAATGCCAGCAGTCTAAGCTGTGGCTAGTGCTGTATAAGAAGCTTTAAGTCTGGCTATATATTTTTATTTCAGATTCATATGGGGGTATGTACTATTTAAACATGAGTTTCAGAAAAATTCTCCTGTACAGAATGTGCCAATGTCCGCTTTCAGTGGCAAACAGCAATTGCTGGAACAAAATAAATTTTTAAACCCCACATAAAAATTTTCTTTGGGATTTTGCACTTCCAGGTGATTTTAGCTATTGTAAAGAATTCTCAAAATAGATTTCCAATTTACCTTATCTTAAAAATTAATACCGTACTTTTTAAGAATAGAGTGATGGTATCTGAGAAAAAATCAAATAACTATGGCCAGACCCTTTAATGGCTTCCGTTTCTTGCCCTGTTCCATCTCAACAACTTGTCTGTATTTTAAGGTCTTTGCATTCTTTAGCAATGTTTATTGAAGCATGATATAGAGAACTTTTAAAACTTTTAATGAGTATGGATTCATTTTAATAGAATTATATAACAAGCACATTGACCTCTGATTTTATGACTATTACTTTTGAGTCTAAGACTAAAGCAGGTGGCAAAGGGAAAAAAAATGAGTTGATTTAAGGAAAAAGTATTAACTAAATGATATTATAGGTAAGTAATTTTCAACTAGAGCACCGCAAAAAGTTTTAAAGGCCATTGATTAAATTATTTTTTGAAAGAAGTTCAAATCATGGTAAATGCATTTTTTTTTCCTCTTTCTTTTGACCAACATAATTTAACTATAGGTTTAAGTATGCCATGAGATAAAAAAAGATTGAATCCTGGTGTAGATGATGAGAGGCTATGGAAAGGCTCATGGAAACTGATTACAAATGGCTACCTTTGAGAACCACAGCTAGCTGCTTTCAGGGAACATAGGAATTAATTCCTTGTTGAGTGACTGTATCTTAGTATCTTATCTAATTATCTATTTTCCAAAGCACTCTTACACATTTTATTCATTTTGAAATTTATTTATTTAGAGACAGTCTCACTACGTCATCCTCGGTAGAGTGCCCTGGAATCACAGCTCATAGCAACCTCAAACTCTTGGGCTTAAGTGATTCTCCTGCCTCAGGAGATAGCTGGAACCACAAGAGCTCGCCACAACATCTGGCTACTTTTGTCGTTGTTGTAGTTGTCATTGTTGTTTAGCAGGCCCAGGTCCTGGTTTGAATCCGCCAGCTCCGGGGTATGTGGCCGCTGCCCTAATCACTGAGCTACGGGCACCGAGGCCCCCCCCCCTCCATTTTGATATTTAAAACAATCCTGCTATCCCAAGGTTGGGGGAGTAATTTAACTATTGTTAAAAAAATATTTAAATATAGAGACTTTTGTAAGATACAAAAATTACGACAAGAAAGTGACAGATTTTGGAATTAAACTCAGTCCCTTCTGGCCCCTAGTCTGAGTGGCATATTTGTAAAAAATACTAGCAGAGAGGGAGATGAGTGAATTCAGATATCCAGCAAATAGATACAACTTGCTGCTCACCTCTGATGACTAATTAAAGGTTAAAGTTTGGTCTCAGATGGCTACAAATCCACATTCCCCATCTCCTTTCCTGAGCATCATGTTTAAATCAGTGGTGCTTGGTGCCTCAAGTATAGGTCCCCCATAGCCGTTTCAGTCTTCGCATTTTCTGCAAATCTGCTCCGCGTTGGGGTATCTCAGAATTGGTCCCAGTTCCTTAGACTTCCTCAGATCCCACAGAGATCTACACTTACCCTCATCTAGGCAGCCACTCCTGTAGCTAGTTGGACAGAGCTGATGCTAGTTTGGCACTTAACCTGGTTTTGTTCAGCAACATGGTGGGCATGAAATACACAAGCTAGCATGTAGCTTCTCCAAAGGCAGCCCTGACTTTTTAACCCTTACTTTAAAAGTTTTGATGAACTGGTTGTGGGGCCAAATACAAAGAAAAAGGAGAATAGAGAAATGTTTTGGCTCCAGTTGCCCACCTGTTTAAAGGTTATGTCACAAGACTCCTTTTTGTGGCACTGAATATCATCTTCCTCAGTTCACCCTCAACTAATATCCAAACATCAATTTTTGCCACTTTATTCACTTAAAACTTTGACAGATCTTTTTAAAAATATTTATTTACTTATTTTTTTTTATTGTCTTTATCATTAAATCATAGCTGTGTATATAAACTTTGACAGATTTTGAAGCAAGCCCTTGAACTCTGGGATACCACTCATCTTCACAGCTCCTGAGAGCACTTTCAAACTTCCATAGGAAAAAAAAAATAAGTTTGTACTAATAATGTGGTGACTTTTTTTTTTTTAATGACTTCCAGTGAAGTGTGAACCACTCTCATAGTTGTCAGCAGAAGCCCTAAGTAACCAGTGGCTACATTATTTTGA
Organism: Perodicticus potto; assembly: GCA_963574655.1. Classification (NCBI taxonomy): domain Eukaryota; kingdom Metazoa; phylum Chordata; class Mammalia; order Primates; family Lorisidae; genus Perodicticus; species Perodicticus potto. Next base: position 19,945 of record CAUYRH010028057.1, read on the forward strand.
GGCAGTGTTAAGGTCAACAGAATAATTATGAATGAAAGCTTTTGCTTGCTAGAGGGAAAATGCATTAGGAGAAAGAAAGCTGCAGATCAAATGTCTATGGACAGCTTCAGGAGAGCTGAAAAGTGACATAATCCCTCAAAAATCCTCCTAAATCCTCCAAAGAAATGTCAGTAAGATTTTAACTAAAGCATGTTTAACTTTAGGTTATTACACAGTGGCGTTAGGAAATGTGTAAGAGGCACAAATTTTAAACTCCTTGAGGAATAAATAATTATTTCCTTTATGTTGTTTTACATGATTGGCATAGCATATAAAATATCAGCACTTTAATGATTTTATCTCATAAAAGAAGTTTATTTATTTTGTTTTGAAGACAGAGTCTTACTCTGTCACCCTGGGTAGCTTGCAGTGGTGTCTTCATAGCTCACTGGTCCTAGGCTCAAGCAATCCTCCTGCCTCAGCCTCTTGAGTAGGAGGGTGTTGGCACCATAACTGGCCAGTTTTTCTATCTTTTGTAGAGACGGGGGTCTTATTCTTGCCCAGACTAGTCTTGAACATTTGAGCTCAAGCGATCCTCCTGCCTCAGACTTGTAGAGTGCCAGGATTATAGGTGTGAGCCACCCCATCTGGTTTACTGTATCTTTGCTATTGTGATATAATATTGTTTATATTAATTATTGATAATATTGATTATATGATTATATTTTTAATTTATTTGCTATTGAATATTAATTTGATCAGGAAATGTAACCACAACATCTTTCCCATACGGAGAAATACTATTGTCACCTTAGAAACAATTTTTAAAAATTAAATTGGTGAAAAGCGGGGACTCCTTGTTTGTATAGTAACTATTGTGTAGACTTTCCCTAGGGTAGGTATACTCTGAATTTGCTATAATCACTAGTTCATCAAACTCACAAACAGCTCAGGCATATTTTTGTGTCAATAAATATTTCTATATAACTATGTACACACACATCTCTTGCCCCCAGTGGACATAACTCACACTATAAAATTAAACAGAGCACTTTGAAAAAATATACTTTTTGTCTCCAAAAAAAAAAAAACTACTTCAGCAAGATAAAATTAAAACTGCACAGAAGATACAAATTTATGAATTAGGTTGCACACATGTCCTTTTACAAATGGGTTTGACTCCTTATGGCATTAGCGAAATTTCCATTGATTAACCAGTAAGCTGTAATGTTGTTTTCGATCTGAATGAACAAATCAATTTTACTTAACACTAAGTTTTCTTGACTGTGGGGTATTTAGGGCAAGTAGATATTATATGACCTGTGGGAAAACACTACACTTGTAATTCAGCTAAGGAGATAATTTCACGAAAAGAAAAAGGAAAAAATAGGGCAAAGTTTTCAAGATAATGGGATTCCTAGAAATGCAAGAATTGTCCCTACTTGAATGAAATAAATTACATTATCATCCATCATATGACTAATCTGAGAGCAGCCATCACTCTGTTAAAATAGGCCTATTGAATGAAATGATAAAATCCCATCATCTAGGAAAGGGATAACAAATTAAGAAATACTACTAACGAACCCTGCATAGATTTGGCATTCCATAAATGGTACTTTAATTGAATGAACAGACAGAACTCCATAAAAGACACCCTTCCTTCCCTATTCACAATATGTTCTAGTTGTACTTGTCTATAAATAAAGGCAGAGTAAAAACTACACATAAAGAGCACATATCCATATATTTAAAAAAATATCTATAGCTACCTCTTTTATGTAGGACATAAAAATAATGTATTGGTTTCTGCTAACTATAGTAAAATAGACTGCCCAGAAATTGGAAGAATAATGTGGAGTTAAAACTTTCCTTTTGGAAAAAGGTTCTTTGCTGGTTTACAGTTGAAGCTTACACCATTACTGAAATTACCTGCTCATGGTAATTAGGAAACAGCAGGTACAATGTAGAGGATGAAAGTTGGAGATCGTATACTACTTGATCTCAATATAGAGTGGTGTTGGCATAAGAAAGGACAAATCAGTGAAACAGAAGAGTAGAGAAATAAATCTGTATCAAAGGAAACTGCTTTTTGACAAAGCAATTCAGTGAAGAAGTGACTGTTCTCAATAAGCTGTTTAACAAGCTGGGTATCCATATCGAGAAAAAGAACTTGGGTCCGTATCTTGCCCCATATACAAGTATTGACTCAAAGTGAATCACAGACCTCATATACAACCTAGCATTATAGAACCTGTGGAAGAAAGTAAAGGAGAAAACCATTGTTTTCCATTTATATAACATTCTAGAAATGCACTCTAATCTACAGTGGCAGAAAGCAGATCAGGGTTTGGGGCATGGGGACCGGGGAGCAAGGATGAGTGAGAAGGAAGGTATGTGGATATACAGGTACACAGTTTTATACACACACACACAGCGTGGCCATAAAGTTGGTGTGCAATTTAAATGGCTGCAACTCCTATAGATATATGGAAGGCTGTAGATATACAGATAATATGGGTACAATCAAGAGAGGGAAACTCCACAGTAATTCCAACAGAGGAAGCTTTATATAAACAGTTATTATGATAGAGGAATGGAGGTACTAGGGACTGGCTAGTAAGAGGTTAAAGAGAGCTCTACAGGAGTAGCAGATACAGGAGCAAAGCTGCTCTTGAATGCTGAGAAAAGGGTCCCCCCTCCCCCCAGGGAAAGCCTCCATCCCCCACCGCCAGGCTTGAGATACAAACCACGCTGGATAGGGCACAGCATTGGCTCACTGGACAGCAAAAGAAGTTGCCACGTTGCGACACTGGTGCAAGTTGCCTGAAATCCACTTTCTAGAGTGCCAGGGGAGCTGTTCACAGGAAATTTCTCAGTAGAGGCACTGGCTTATGAGCAGCCCCAGGAAGAGCGGCGGGAAGTTCCTGGCTCCCAGTGTTGCTTAGCCCCGCGGGAGCGGGCGCAGCGCACTCCCTGGACGGCTCTGGTCCTCTGGGGCGCTCTCTCCAGCGCCCTCTACTGGCCAGGCTTAACGTGCTGCCCAGGGGAAGGGAAAAAATGTTTAAAGGGCCCAGGTCTGTTTTCATGGAGCAGGCAAAAAAGATGTATCTTGAGCTTAGAGGCAGTAAATCAATAAGCAGCGCAAAGAGACTACAGAGAGCCATAAGGACATTCTGCGGGAAGGAGTGATGGATATGCTCATTACCTTGACTATGTTGATAATTTTACAGGTGTGCGTATGTATATATATATATCAGAACTTAACCAAATTGTACACTTAAAATATGTGCCATGTATTGTATGTCCATTATTACTCATTAAAGCTGTTAAAAATGTATCTGGAATTCCTCTGCTAGTTTCCCAGCAGAAGCAACCCTAGCATTGACTGGGGCTTAAGTGGAAGGTGTATGCAGGTGTGTATCATTTTTTTTCACACTGAAACACAAAATTGCCTTACTTAGAGGGAAATCCCCTTGAGAATCTCTCTGAAGACCATTCTAATTCCAGTTCAGAAGCCCAGTTTGACTGAGGAAGCACACTTCCACCTGCCTGTTCAGTGGGGCCAGGAATTAAGCAAACGTCCCTTGCCCAAACCCAGGGCCTCAGGAGCTCAGGGGAGGCCCGGCCTAATCGAGACTCATGCTCCTGAGCGCCAACTGCCTGGCTGCAGACAGTGCTCCTTCTCTCCCAGTGCTCTTCTTCTCTCCTTCTCTCCCTTCTTCTCATGGGCCATGTCTCGCTTCCTTCCTGTTTGACTGGCTATCCCTGGACCCTCCTGGTCCAAGACTGTTGGTTCATTTTAAGATTTAGATAATACGCTGGGTTACAGCAGTGTTTTCTAATTTTGCAGTCTTAGAAAGGACCGACTGCCCTCTCCCTTCACAGTCTCTGGGTGTCCAAGAGCAATCTAGTGTTAATTTCATATTTAGTGCCTACTACATGTAAGCAGTGTGTTCATTATCAAGGCTACAGCAACGAAAAATGCAGACACAGTGTTTGCCCTCATGATGCTTTTACCTTTTAGCAGAAAATGCAGAAAACGTAAACAAAACCCCCAAATTAGTTGGGCTTGTACCGTAATCACACAAGAACATAGGTTGGATTTCTCTCTCCACATGCCATGTCATTCTTCAAACAAACCAGAACTATTGGAAGCTCCTTCAGGGCAGGGACTCAGGAGCAATGTACTGTAGTGATGCCGTACATATGTGCACAGGTACAAACAAAATAGTCACCCCTTGGGATGACCTCTTGCTAAATGAGTGATTATCAGAGAACTGGTTTGTTTTTCCCTTAGCCAATGTTAAATCAATCTGTCAAAAAGTAATTAAAACTGTTATGAAATATGTAACTGTGACCTAGAGCCTATACATTGCCTTATTTCCCTATCACTGTCACCACTGTCATCACAGAATGAAATCTAAGCTGGATGTGTTCCTACAAGGTGCGTGGCATGGGGAGTTGAGGCATGCATCACTTATCCATTAAATCATTACATAAAACACATTTTTGACCATGACTTTGTCTAGGACCAAGCGGGTTCTACAGGGATGTGGAAGAGCCGTGTAAGAATTGATCTTGTCTTAACAGACCTGAAACTGCTAAATGTGAAGACTAGCTAATAGAAACCATTTGACTTTGGAGCAGTGGCACTAACCCCAAGGCCAAAAGGAAGTCAGAAATGAACAGCATGTGTGTCTCACGGTCAAAGTAGTTTCTGCAGACAAGCGGGGCTTTGTGGGATGCTTAGAAAATTGAAAAGCTGAAGGAAAGAAGGGTTTGGGGAGGGTGGATATTCGAGTGCGTATGAAGGGCCTTCATGTGGAATGAGACCTGTGAGCCTATTAGAAGCATCATAGAAATAATCATATGAATTTTTAAAAACTATAATTTGTATTTGCATATTCCATAATGTAGTGGAATCTATTATTTTAGTAAAACATTAAAAAAATATAGTGAACTAGTTTCTACCTATTAAAACAACCAAACATTTACTTCTAAATTCTCCTCAAAAGGCATTAGGCAAATTGTTACAAATTCTAATATTGTTGTAATAATTACATTTAATTAACTATTGACCTTGGAACACATAATGTGCCATTTCATTTACTCTCTAGTTTATTCAATAGACTCCTCATATTCACCCCCAAGAATAGATAACATGCAAGTCTGGCCTCTTGTTTTCAGTAAACTGTCATTTTTGTACTGCTTTGGAAAAAAGTGTATGCATGAACCTGGAAAAATAAGATAACATTTTAATAATGTGACATGGAAACTATAAACTTCTCAGACAATTTTTTACTGGTTTTGATAGAGCAGAACTAATTCAATGGTTTCTGGGCATAGTATACAAGAGAAACCTCTCAACAAACATGGCAATGATATGACCCATAATTGTGTTGCAAAATAAAGCATAAAACAGTTTCAAGTTCACAATAGGAACATCCTTATTAGATACAAAATGTTCCCTAGGTACCACACAGTCTTCCCAGATAGCTCTGACACACTTCAGTGGAAGCATTTACAGATGATTTCCATTTCCTCGTCCCCCAGTAGAATGGCCCGTCTTCCTCACCCAGGGCATCAGTCTCCTGCATGGGTCCTTTGGTCCTTGCTTCGCTGGGGACAGAGCTTCCTCTCCGGGCACTGCTCTCCCTATCTGCCACCCCACTGAGGCTGGAGGAGGGATTCCTCCTGATGGATATTCGGGGCCAGAAATGGATGTGAGCTAGGGTTACTTTAAATCTCTAAACTATACATATTTTCTCCAAAACATACACCCTAGAACCCTATTATAATTTTGAGGCCAATGCTAGGCGTCTGCCTTATTTTAGAATATGACTTATTGCTCATTTCTTCGGGTATTTCAGTTTCAAAACTCATGAACTTGCCACCTTCTATAACCCTACATCCTCTGAAATCCCATTTTTAAATCTCTTGCCCTCTGACCATCACCTCCCACTCCAGCAATTCTCTGAACTCACTGAGACCCCCATTCTCGGACGTTACTAGTTTCCTCCCTCCCAACCGTCCCGCTCATCCTTGTCTCTCCTCAGTCTGTGGTTCTGCAGTGTATCCGTTCCTCAAAAACACTCTCACTCCTCTCCATCCTCTTCACCTCGCAAAACTCAACCACGGTGAGGCAGACAGAAGAAGGTCTCCCCAGAGATGCTGCTGGGTTGCGTGACATTCGGTTATATGGCAAGAGGGAATCACAGCTGCAGGTGGAATTCAAGCTGCTGATCTTGCCTTGAGATGGAGCGATGACCCTGCACTGTCTGGGGGGTGCAGCGTCATCGCATGGGAGGCAGCAGAGGAAGAAACGGACGGCTGGTCGCCATTGCGGGCTTTGTAGGGTGACGAGGGCAACAAGCCGAGAAATGAGCTCTGGAGCTGGAAGCTGACTCCTCTCAGAGCCCCCAGAAAGACCACAGCCCTGCCAACATCTGGAATTTAACCTTAACCCAGTGATGTCTATTCCGGACTTCTGACCTCTCCCAAAGTAAGATAATCAACTCTTATCGTTGCGAGCCACCAAGTTTGAGGTATGTTATAGGAGCAATAGGAAACGAAGACCCACGGTTAAACCCACCTGTCTCCCAACTCTATGCCGGCGTCATTGGAAAAATCATACAGCTGTGTCAACTGGGCTCACTTCAAATGTGACTATACATCAAATTGGCCTCCTAACATTTCCGGACAGTTTTATGACGCTTTCCTACAGATTCACTTTCTCTTCTAAGATGGTTATTTTACAACTCCTTTTTCCTCACATCTCCAATAGTTTCCTTTACTCTTAGCTTATGCTTGGTTTTCATAGAAAAAATTATTATAAACAGCTGGGGAAAACCACCTGTTCCTACCATCCCCTAATCTTCTTCCGTCACTATACATGCACTCTGCCCTCCACAGGTCAGCACCGTGGGAGAACTGAGCATGAGCCAGCTGGAAGCCGGTTCCTCCCAAGGAGCTCGAGATCTCCCTGCAACATCTCAGGGCCCACCAGGACATTCGCCCAGTAGCTCCGGATCAGTGTGGTGACGTCTTCATCCCACCTTTGCCCTCACTTGCCACATCCATATACACCTGTAATTCCTGTTGCGTCTATGCCAGAATCTGCCCTGCATCCAGCTATTTCTGTTGTCTGGAGATGAGATTGCTGCCGCTGAGTCTGCCTCTCTCTCTTTCTCACCTGGCTGAATGTAACAGCCTTCCTGTTCCGTAACCTTAGTGATTATTTTTTCTAAAGTGTTGATTAAACTATTTCTCCATCTATAATCTTCAAAAGTCTGTCCACCACACCCAATTAGAAAAAAAAAAAAAAAAAAAAAAAACCAGACTGCAGTATGGGCTACAGAAATCTCTATACTTGGACCCCTGTGTACTGAAGCTTCATCTTCTACAAAGCTTCCCTTCACTCACCCCAGTCACGCTGGCCCTCCTTCTCTCCCTCACACGGAAGAAGCTTCTTTCCACCTCAGGACTGTGGTATTGGTTGCTCCTTCTGCTTGAAGTGAATTTTCCTCCCCTTCAGTGGATGGCTGCTTTCTCATTGATGTTTCAACTCAAACGTTTTAGGAAGCCTTCACTGATGCTAGCCAAGCAAGCCCCTAGTTGTTCTATTACATTACCCAAAGAAAAACTTCCTTTTTTTTTTTGGCTGGGGCTGGGTTTGAACCCGCCACCTCCGGCATATGGGGCCAGCGCTCTACTCCTTTGAGCCACAGGCACTGTCCAGAAAACCTTTCTAATGGTATATATCAACACCTGAACTTTTAATAATCAATTAATTGCTTGCCACCACCAGGATGCATGGCTGGCACAAATTATTCTAGTGAATTTTTAATTTTTTTTAAACTTTTAAAAATATTTCAGGTTAATATAATGGTACCTATGATTCGGTTACATTCTTTGCACTTGTTAGGTAACATCCAAGTTGCAGTTGAGCCCTTCACCCAGGAGTTGTGCCGTTTACTCTGACATTGTATCCTATAGGTGAAAGCTTACCACATTTTTGATAACTAACTCATATAGTCTCTAACTTAACACTCCAGAGTTAACTTGGTTGGAAAAATATTGGGGCACAATAGCTGTCAGTCTTTTTAATGTGATCATTTACTTGCCCTTGGAAGTAGTGTCAGAAAGGCTGCCTGGGTCATTACATTGTCATCATTAGAAATCAGACTGGGCAGCTGCAGTACCTGCCTTGATTTTGTTTCTACTTTGATTCTATTATAGGACTAATGACAGTAATAAGCTCTCAAGTGAACGGCTTATACCTGAGAGCGCCTATCCTATCTTTTAATGCTTATATTGCTATTACAGTGACGGGCTGTAGGCTTTCCTCTGCATTTGTTGTGCATGCACTGGTTTGGTTTCTGGGACTAAAATGGAATAATCTGAGGGTAGAAACAATTTATAGTTCTTTAAATCACTGTAGTGCCAAGCAAGTGGCAGGTGCTCTGCGAATAGTTTGATACACTGATGGATTTTTTATGGAGTCATGAATATTTCTTGCCTTACTGGGGCTTTCTTCTGATTGGTGCCTAAAAACACACCCACCTTCCCACCTAATCTATCAGGTAGTTACTTTTACTTGTTACTTGTTAGCAGGAAGCAGAGGAATAATGACTCTCATTTCTGATTCACAGAATAGGATGTTACTGAAGTTTTATTGTAGGTTAATGGCATAAACTCTAAGCATTTTGCAACAAAGGCTTAGCTGTTGAAGATCTACTGGGACTACATAATAACGTCATCTTCTACAACATGGGTGTGGAAACAGGAATGCTGTGAGGCTTCAGTATGTCACCGACATTATATAAAGTCACACATATTCCCACTTTGGAAACTGTCCTTTAAAATCTGATTATGTGCAGGTAATAGGTTTATTTTGTTATTATACGTGCATTTTTCTGATTAGCACAATATTCACGCTTTGGTTTTTCTTTTTGATTAAATTAGTCGTGGTACAATATATAAATGAAGTGACAGGTGTTACTGAGGTTTCAAAAGATTTAAAGAGAAAGCTTCATTTGAAATTGCAACAGTTACTTTTAAAAAAGATCTTATTGGTCAGTTGCATTGTTGTAATTTAGACTCAGCCATAGGGAAAGACACTCTTTTTGTGTTAAAAAGGTTATGTGAACACAAGAGGCCATTCATTCAGCAAATCCCCTTTGCAAGCCACAGCGTCTGTCCCACTGTCAAATGCATATATGCTATGTACAATGTGAAATCTCATAACTACCAGTCGACAAATTATGAAGTTCAACAGCCTATATAAGGATATATTTTATTTTTTATGCCTTCCCAAATATTTCTCTATTATGTGGAAAAAGAGATGAAAATAATACATGAATTTTAGAGTGGATGATGGTGGTAGAAGAATGTATTCATTTCTGTAAAAATAATTTTTGAAAAATTTTCCAATTCTAAGAACCCTGGAAAAGACTCTTATAGACATATTTAGAACAAGGAACAACAGTCTTTATTTGAAGTTGGTGATTAAATCTTTGTAGCAAGATGTGTAGAGAACCCTTTGGCTGAATCATATATACTATTTTCTGTCTCTTACAAAGCTAATCAACTCTCTATTAGCTTGGTTTAGGTCTGCTGTAAAGAAAACAATGATGTCATGTATCTGCCCTATCATTATAGCAATGATTGTGTTACCCTTTATGGACACAGAAGGAGGCATAGACACCCAGCTGAAACCCACTGGCCTTAAAACCCCGCTCTTTCTTGTATGCCACAATCCCAGCACAAATGCAGAAAAACATGGTAGAACTGGCTGTGATCTTTCCACACATTATCTCAGAAGTCCAGAGAAATGCAAAATCAAGTCCAAAGTTGAAGGAAGTTCTCCCTCCTTCCATGCTCTGCCTGAAATTCTGTTTGGCCTTGAAGTAGGCTTTTGTGATTGATGGTGGTAAATGATAGATAGAGGTCAATGGAGTTCTGTGGTGGAAGGGTAAGTATTTTAGTGTTTCGGTGACCTGATCCAAAGGCTATTCCTAGCAGTTTGTCATTTAGTACAGAGAAGGTTGGGAGGTCATTTTGATATATGATCTTTTATGCTCTGAACTTGTCACTGCAGTTGAACTAGCCCTATAATTCTCATTAACAATGAGCAGTTGCCTTTCGAGACTAAAGAATAAAACAACTTTTGTGTTTTATTATCCAAACTTCAATATGAAGAAAAGCCGAACCTTGAAGTTTAAAGTATTCAGCTAGAGAAATTTGAAGGCATCTTTACTTTTACCCATACAAGTAAAAAGAGCTCTCACATTCTTAGAAGAAAAACAAATGAGATCATATAAATGGGAGTGCTGCTAAGAAGTGTCTAAATGTTAACATCACCATGATAAATATTTGGTCCTAGTAGAGAACGAGATTACCTTAAAAAATGTCCTAGCATCTCAGCACGCATTCCAAAAGGAATAAAATTCTGTAAAGGAAGAAAATGCCAAAGAGACTGGAAGCTATTGTGGGGTGGGAGAAAAAAATGCCATTCCAGGAATGTGGAGACCTGTGTTCTAGTTTGCACAGGTATGAGCTAATGAAGTCCAACAAAGACCTTAGCTTCTCCTTACCTGGTCTTCTCTGGCTTAGATTTCACTAACCACCTCCTCAAATGTTTCTGAGATAGCTGATACACCTCTGGGGTCTCTAAATGCCACTGCCCCACAGACCTTTCTATTTTTAAAAGATTCGTCCCAGCCCCAATAACATTAAGAACAAGGTTAACATTTCTCGGCAGGTCATAGAGGTTGTCCAAGGTCCAGCCCTTACTTATCTCTTCCCTTCACTGTCTCCCTCCCTTCCCACCTCCTTCTCTACCTTCTCACCATCTAGACCTACTACAACTACTTCACTAATAGCAAAAAGTTTCTTGTACCACCAACCTAACTAACTCCGACTTAATGAATAAGTAATGGTTTAATTCATATTAATGGCTGGTTTTTCTTCTGGGTTTGGTGCCATCTTTCATTATATTATAGCATTCACTGTATTACAATAATTTGTTTACTTATTTGTTCTCTCCCCTCCCCCTCACACCTTCATCCATTAGACCAAAGCTTCTTGGCAAATGGCATTAAATGAATGTATAATGAATGAATGAAATCAATTATTCTTATTCCTATTATTTTAAGGGAGAGGGGGTTGGAGTTGAGTCATTGCTTAATACCATCATCAAGAAATCAAGTCATTATTTTCACTTGGAATTAAATATACCTCCCCCTCCTCATTCTGGGTGAATGTTCTGGTGGAGAATAATTGATTAATTAACTGAATTAATTTTAATTCATTAGATTATTAAAATTAATCTTGAAAAAAGTGCCTTTTAATTTATAAGCAAAGAAGCTTGAGTTTCACTTCAAAAGCTAAGTTCCCTTGTGTTTGCTTTTGCAATTGGTTCCCCTCTTTCTCATCCTTTTTGGTTCCATCTGACCATGGTTTATCGTTAGATGTTCCCTGTCTCTGTCAGAAACACAGAGGCAGTCTGTAATAAAGGAAGAAAATATTACTCCACTTAGAGCCAGGAATATAAGTGTGAGTGTCATTTCTTAGTGTGGTGACTTTGGATAACATACTGAAACTTCTGGACCTCCGTCTTCTCTTCTGTAAATTAGGATGGCACCCACCTTAAAAGTTATGGTAGGACTTAATTAAGATGATAGGTGATGCAAGAGCACTTCAGAACAGTTAAATGCTAAACAAATATCTTGTCACTCTAATCCTAAATCCAATGCCTCAGTATTATAGAATTCACAGTAATAGGCTTCCCAGTCTAACTACTTCCTAGAGATACTGTACAAGGCAAAAAAAAAAAAAAAGACCAATTTGAATATTATCTCCTCTGCCAAGTGCTTAGGATAGAAACCAGGGAAAATGCCTAAGAAAGGAGGCAGATCAGTGTATCAAAGCAGCCCAGATACAACCCACAACATAGATAACTGACTCCAGCTAGTCGGGAATTCAGAACGGACTTCTCTGCCCTAAATGCCCACCCCTCGCCTCTAAAGTTTCTTCCTGCCAAGACCTCGAGCGCTAGGAGTGGCCCTGCAGGCAGCACGGAAATGCAGAGTGCATCCGATGTTTCCAGTGTCTCATATTCTGCAATGCCTTTGTGATTAATTCTATGTACTATAACACACAAGGACCTAGAGAAGTATGTTAATATTATTCTGGGATGAGGAAAGGAAGACGCCTAGCAATTAAGAGATTTGCCTCAGGCCACAGAAGGAATTAACGCTGATATTAACAGCCAGAGGGCCTTTTCTGCATGACAAGGAGAACTCCTGCATTCCTCTATCTGTGAATTATCCATATTATATCAGGTTTACTAGTCTTCAAGGCAGGTGACCTTGAGGTACTATTGAAGAACTGTGAGGACAAGTACGGAGACCTGGATTATTCTTTCTGGCTTAGCCATTCCCACAGAAGTATTAGGTAGGCACAATTTTCAGTGGGAAAAAATGATGTGTAGAAAGAAGCTGATTGATGTATAGTCAGGCAGGTAACACAGAAAAGAGACAGAAGGACAAATCTGTGTCTTGTCCTTATGAGTTTGACATTCTGCCTTATAGACCAGTGGTTGTCAAAGAGTTCGTGTATTTCTTAAGGACGGGAGTTAGCTGCATTAAAAACAATCTGTAGATAAGAAAGCAGTTGCATGTGGTTATTACCTTTATTTAGCATTATACTCAACTCCTGGTTTCCATTTTTCTACTCAAGAGTGTTTGTTAATTAGCAAATTAAGTAAACTTGAGCTTTTCAAACATGGAATTAAATAGAAGCCCCCCACAGGTAGGCTAGAACTCACAATGAGAATAAATTGGTAGAAAGGTGTGTGTCCCAGTCATTAATCTTTTCACCAGATATTTCTGGTCCTTCTTTTAGGCAGGTGGTAGAAGAGTATTTCCCCATCTTCTTTTGAAGACAGGAGTGGAAAAGGACTTATGGCACGTGTTACCTCTAGGGGCAAGATTTACGAGGTAGTGTGAACCGTGCCACCGTGCCTGGGGTCTGGTGGTGCTCCAGATAGTGGCTGTTCTGTTCGCCTGGTCCTGAATCGAGGACATGTGAAACACAGAAGCACTCAAGCCAAAACCAATATGTAGCCTGAGAGAAAAAACATACCTCCACTTAGAGCGAAGGACCACTTGTGATCCCAGTGTAACAAACACAGACCCTACTGATACAGCTCACCTTGCTCAAAAGGAGCAGATGCACTAAAGGGGCAAGGGGGCAGAAAGAACACGGAGAGGTCCCCAGTGTATGTGTGTCCGTGAACCCAGAGGGAAAAGCAGAAGGTAAAGCATTTGAGGGAAAACAAAGGAGGCAGGAGAGAAGTGACTTCCTCGGGGTGGATCAGCCAACGGCTTTCCTAAGATCAATGGTAAAACTAGCGTGGTGGCCACATCACCATGGGATGATTGGGAGACTTTATCCATATGATAGACATCAAAATGTTTGTGTGGATAAAATGGCCGAATCTGATACATTTTTGACTTACTCAGAAATGAAGGTGATTTTCTTTCAAAAGCAATGGTGTGGTCTTTCAAAAGCTGGGGAGGAAGTGGGGAAAATTGCAAATTGGAATTAAATTGGCTCAATAACGCAGAATTGCCTAATATTAAGGATATCATGGGAAACATGGGGGATTAAATAGGAACCAAAACATAAAATTGTGCTCCAGCCTTTAGACAAGTGAATACAAGAGATTTAGAGAAGAGGTATATGTCCTAATGTAATGATAAAATTTAAAAGGGATTAGACCTCCGGTGAGATGGAAAGATCTAGTATATTAGACTACAATAAAATCAGAAGTAATCCTGGTTAGGAGCCCTCCATCCTTGCAGGATACGATATTTCATCACTAATTAATTCAACAAATGTTTAGTGAGTATCTGTTGGGAGTTGGGAATCAGGCTAAGATGGTGGGAGTCCAAAGAGGACATAGTTCCTCCCCCCAGCAATAAACAAGCCCCTAGCTAGCACTTATTAAATAGTTAGTATCTGTTAGTGATTAAGACAGGGCCTTTACATAATCTTTTTTCCCAACTACCAGCCTTCCGGTAGGAGAGATCATTGTAAACAGGAGACATTGAAGCACAGAGGAATGCAGTAATTAGGCCCCATATCTATACAATAATTGACCAAATACAGTCATGAAATCAATTTTCTATGATTTCAATGTCTCTATTCTTAAAAACTGTATCTTGATGCCTTTCATATCTTACTTTAAGATTATGTGATGCTTTTTCTTTACATTTTTGAAAATGTTGATTGTGTGTATATGTTTAATGGATAATAATTTATCTCGCACCGAAAAAATATCTCCTTATGTGATCTTGGTCATTTTTTTTTCAGTTCAATTGCAAGATGGTTTTTAAAAATCATGGAACATCAATGATTTATAAACCATGTGTAGAAATGTTTCATGTATGTCACATGTAAAATATAAAGTTGCTTTTCAACAGAGGCTAGAAATAGTTAATATGGAAAAAAAGGATGTTCAGAGAAAATAACAATTATCTATGTAAAAATACAAGAAATCATCTATTGTTTTAACAGATTTTCAGCTGAGAGTATGAACTTTCTTCTTCTTCTTTTTTTCCTATGAATTTAACCTTTTATTAGTTTGTGAGCATTATCTAATGACAACATCTACATAATATTTATACACACAGGCATGAATAAATAGAACAAGAAAGTCCTTAGTATATGTCAGTAGTTCTAAAGCAATATATATTTATAAAATCTCCGATTTGTTATCTGCTGAAAAACTCTAATACATCCATCATACGCCCAGACAGAAATTTCTTAAGCTAGATTTCTTAAGCTAGGGTGTTTGTTAATATGTTGTTGAGGAACTTTGTTCTTTTAAGAGTCTTTTGTTGTTTATATTCAGGACTTGAATTTTGAGGATTAAAAAGGGAGGTCTTATCTAATTCTTTTTTTCAGAAGTCTTAGTAATGCACACCTATAATTGGAGGAATTTTGGCATCTGAGGATACAACTCACCATTTTACTACAAGCCAAATAGCTGAATTGATTTTAGCGTTCTGGAAGAAAAATTGCACCTTTGGTGCTGAATTGCTTCCCTGTGAGTACTGGGCCAAATATTAATGTAGATTTGAAAGGAAACAAAAAGTGCTGAAACTCTAATGTACCTCAGGCTAATAAATTGGAATTCAGTCACTTTAAATGAAGTTAGATTTCTTGAAGCAAAACTACTCTTATTATTTTTGTATTAGTGCTCTAAACTACAGTTTATACACCACATTACAATATTCTAAGCTCTTCAGACACAATCAAAATGGAAGGTTTTTGTGATATTGCCCACTCCAGCTGACACAAGCGACCAACCCCCTTAGTGTCAACTTACTTCTGAGAACTTCTAAAGACACGGGGCATTCCCCTCAGAGTCCTTTCTCTTAACTCAGTGCATCAAGGAAAAAATGCCTCTAAATCATTGAAATGGTTTGCATCCTAGAAAAATTTAAAATTCCAAATAAGGAAAAAACATTTTAAAAGGTGATAGAATTACCTAACCTGGACCACTGAGATCTTGATTTGTACCTTTCTAAACCTTTTCCTTTGTAGATCCATGAAATTTTCTTTTTTATAAAAAAGGCAATATTATTTATTACCTTACTTTCCTACTTCATAACATGTTAAAAGGATTTTTACAATCATTTAACGTAGCTACACAGTATTATTGTATGACTATTTAGTATCAACCATTATATTTGAATATTTAAGCTGTTTTCAACATTCAAAGACATCTGCCATGGAAGAACATGAATGTTTATTTTTTAAAAGTTATTTATTTATTTGCATGTTTGTTTATTTTAAAGAGTGTTAAAAATAACATTTTGTGGGTGGGAATACAATTTTGGGTAATGAATAAGGAGATAATTTGTATTAGATTTTAGTTCTGACAGTGTGTCCTGCCTTCTTGCTGGAAGTTCCATCACAGGCCCCACCTGGGGCCAGATTCCAGGTCTTCGACCTTCTGTCCCCCACCCCCCCTCTCCCTTTATTGACTGGGTGTCTTCCATGCCCAATCCAGACACCACCCCCTTATCCAGCGGATAAGCCTGGCTTGCATAATGCTGAAGGAGAGGTCCAGCCGGGATTCTCTGCCTCTCTGCTTAGCCAGCCTTGTTAAGCCAACAGTTTCCAGGAGATGTGATGACCCTTCTAGTCATGCTTTGAGCACCTGCAGCCTCCAGAGCTGGTCTGCAGGATCCACGCAACCCTCTGAGGCTGACCTCACCATTCATCCATTCATTCCTTCACCTGTCAGACACATTACTGAGACTCTACTACTTGACAGGTTGTATCTCTGCACCTGGAGATACAACTGTGAACAACACAAACTCTTGAAAGCAGTGAGTCTATTTCATAACTCCTGGGAAATTCTGAACTAAGAGAGAAAGCATTAATTGTATCCAGTTCAAAAATCTCCTGTGGAATTCATTTGCAGCAGGGTGGTAAATTATATTTGGTTTGGACGATTGTGACATTAGCCTTTAGCTATGGTGCCGTTAGCCTGATGTGTTTCCATACTTTTCCCTTTTAAATTCAGGACAATACTGGTGACTTTCAGATTAGAAAAAGACCAAATCACCTAGGATGTGTAAAGTAACCTTCTGTTAGCATATGTTACTAATACATTTCAACAGAACGTTGCTTCTGCTCTCCTTCATGCCCACATTCTCTACCTTTGGAGGAGTGTGCCTTAAAGGTAGTGTGAGACACAAAAGCCAGGAGCACGGGAGGACATCTGGGTCATAATGCTCCTGTTACTTACACCAGATTCTAACATCGGATACACCAAACCCCCAACCGGCAGTGATATTTATTTTTGGACTTTGATTAATTAAGCCAGTGAAAACAACTTTTACTATTTTGATATCAAGTGTATGTGCAGTGTTGTTTTTGTACCCGGCCTAGACTCAAAACTCTTCAGGTGGGAAAAAACTGAGAAACCTCCTAGCCCAAGACAGTCATTGTAAAAATGAGACGACGGAGTTAAGGTTAAATAGCTTCAGGTTCCTTCACCTCGGAATTTGAATATCCAAAAGCAATCACAAGTTTGACTAAAACATGAACAGAACAGGGCATAGTCAAGGGGAAAATTCTTCAAAAAGTGTCAAGAAAATGAAAATAAAAATTAATAGTTGTTGTCTGATTAAATAAAATTCAAATTCTTTAGCCTGACATTCAAGGTTTGTTCCTTTTTTCTAAGGAACACAAGGTCACCTTTTCAGCCAAGTGTAAGTTTGAACACAATTAACGCTTTGTCACAAACATATAAATACTGTATTCCATTCAGCATGCTCATCCGTGGCTCCACCTTCTTCACACCTCATTCAGAAATCTCATGATTTCTGGGTCTTTAGAACAAATGGGTCTTTCCGTGGCTGTGGATCTTTGGCTCACACCTAGTTGATAAGCAACTCACATTCTTTTCCAAGTTCAAAATGCTACTTTGGAAATATAATAACTCTTTGCATATGCTGGCTTTTAGTAACTCCAAACTTTGTTTTTTCTCCAAAATTTTACAACCCTATGAATTTGCAGGGAGACTTTGTTGCTGCACTTTGCATTTCTATTTGCTAGTGTTACACAAGGCTACTGTTGCCTCTTTGGCCTTTTACCACGGTCAGTATCATAGCTGTTCTCCAAGGCTGAGGTCAAAGCTGGCAGTGCCCTTAACTTCTCCCTCATACGAGTGGATAGCCTGATATAAAGAACTTCATCCTCTGCTATCAAGTTGCCCCTGGATTTTTTCTGAGCTCCCTAGCTTTGATTTTTTCCCTTGGCACCATCCCTGCCTTTTCATGCAGCTCACCATCCCTGCCTTTTCGTGCAGCTCTTGCAGTGACTGACTGAGCTACCGTGGACTTGGCTCCTTATACCCCCGTCCTTCCTTACGATGTACTGTGCTGCTGGGCTGACCGCCCCATATGCTTCCGTCTCCGGGTCCCACCTTCCCCGCACCTCGCAACCTGGAGGGAGTGCAGCGGACTGACACTCCTGGGGGTGGCTTAACAATTTCTTTCATTCTCTCAGTCTATAGCTTCTTATTCTACAAGTGCTTCAACTAACCATACCCATGCCCAGTGCCCACCCACATACGTGACTAAAATAAAACATGAGGTTTTTGTGTTTTATTTTTGTTTTTGCCTGTATCAGACTGACCTTTAGGTAAATAAGTTCTGCAAATATTTTACCTTATACCTTTCCACTGTTACAGTTCAGTTGTTTGGTAAACCTATTCTGTCCAAGGTTAGGTCTTATTTTTAATCTCATAGGAGCAGCTGATGAACTATAAATCCTGATATTGGGGGGAAATCTGCAAGAAGGATTTAACTTTATGATCCTTCTTTCTCGGTACATTTGTGACAGTGTAACTAAAGTCTCTCTCTCTCTCTCTTATAGATTGTATCATTAACAATCAGCGATTGATTTTCAGATTTATGTTGTTTGGGGCCACTTGGCATGTTTCTCTCCAGAAAATTGCTTGATGGTAAGTACAAAAAATGTTTTATAAAATGAGCAAGTAAGATGCAATACTTCAAAACTCGGTGCAGGGGGTGAGTCTAGTTCTGCGGCATGGGGAGTGTTCTGGGGTGGCTACTTTTGTTAGAAATCTCTTAAGAGAGGCAGCCAGGATATAAGTTTATGTTACTCGGATCATATTAAATTAAGACTGAAAAGCAAATAAAATGTAATTGATTTTTCTCTGGGAGATGTGACATTCTAATGAAATACATCAAATGGAATATAGTCAGTAATTTAAATGATTTTATTTCTCTTTTTTAAATACAACACACTTCTGACTTTGCAATATGTTTAGAAAGCCTTACTATTTTAGCTTTGTAGCACTACTTATCAAGAACAATCTAACATATATCCCTTTCAGCTGGAAAAGTCCATACAATATGGAAAATTTATGTTTTCAGTAGAAATTCCCTTACCAATGCATACAAGTCTAAAGCCTTCTACAGGTCTCTTATAAATGTCTGACTCTTCTGAGAAAATCAGCTATAAAATTTAGGACAATATATGAAACAGTTTTTAATAGATAAAACAATTTTGGTTCAGCAAAAGAATCATTAAACCAGTTTCCTTAATTTTTATCTTCTTATGAAGGTTGTTAAATATTCAGCAAGATCAAAAGACACTCCATTTCCAATATCATTTACATCAAAGGTAATTCTTAAGACCTTGGTAACTATGTCAATTTTTTTTTACAATAATGGACTCTTCTATTACATATTCTATTTAAGGTACTAGTATAATAAACAGTATAACTGGGACCCTAAATTGAACCGCTCCCCATTAATCGATTCTCTCAGGGCAAGGAGAATACTTAGTTGATAGGGAGCTGAGATCACTGCTCAGCATTTCAAGTCGTCAACGTGGCGATCACCTGACCTGCCTTCCTGCTGACTCCTTGTCAACACACGATAGCCTATTTGGCATTGTTTGACTCCACTCTAAAATGCAGAGAGAGGCAAATTACCCAGGCTCTCTCCTTTGAAGTCAAATACATTCAGCCTGGAAGCT
The DNA here is from genome assembly GCA_963574655.1 of Perodicticus potto. Taxonomy (NCBI): domain Eukaryota; kingdom Metazoa; phylum Chordata; class Mammalia; order Primates; family Lorisidae; genus Perodicticus; species Perodicticus potto. The sequence goes on from CAUYRH010028057.1 coordinate 39,520, forward strand.
GACAGGAACTATTACAAGGAACTGGGAAACAAAACCCTCCGAGACCTCTCAGAAAAATACCTCTAGGAGGCCATTAAAACAACAAAGCTCTCGAGGTAAAATTCTGTCTAAGAAGTTTTAATCAAAGAGCAGCGTCAATCTTATATCCCTCTTCTTTCTTCCCCAGGAGTCATATCACCTGCTTCCTAGGGTATTCAGTAGGAAGGAACATTTCAAAAATACTCCCTGGGTAGCCCAAGAAAGAAGTACCAAACTCACATCTACACAGGCCACAAACGTAGTGTGGAGGGAGACATGTACAGAAAAAGGTAAAAATTAAAGAAAACTGAGAGGCCTTTCTAAGTTCTTTATAATGAGAAATTCAAGGCAGCTCCAGACAAAGTGATACAAAAATTACAACTTGACCCTTTCCCCCCAGGCACTCGCCTCAAGGCCTCACTCTCCCTTGTCACCCCTGCTCAGTGCCTTACTGGGCGGGGGTCTGGTAAGAGGCAGTGTAACATAGTGATGAAGGTTCCTCTAGTTACTTGCTGTGGAACTTTGGAGAAGTTACTTAAGTCTTCTCAGGCCCAGTTTATTAATCTGTAATATGGGGGAAAACAATACTGACCTCCGAGGATTATTCTGAGAATGAAGTGTTTTATCTTCTGTGCACAGAGGCCTAGCCCAGAGCCCTGGGTGTGGTCCTGGTCAATAAACGGCAGTTGTTGTTATTACTCTAAACAGATTCCCTCCTGAGTGAACTTGGTATCACTGCAATTCTGCCCCAAAGCGTTTCCATTTTAAAGGGGAACTCTCAGGACGGATGTGCATTTATTTCTGGCATCTCAGCACCCTGGTAGGCACTAGTACACACTATTTGACTCAATTTATGGACAGTTTTAGAACAGAGAAACCTAATCTACAGTGACAGGAAGAAGATCAGTGGGTGTAAAGGGCCAGAAGAAGACTTTCTGGGGTGAAGGAAGTAACTTGTATCTTGGCGGGAGTAGTAGATCGAGGGGATACACATTTTTCAAAACTCATAGAACTGTATACTCAAAATGGGTCTATTTGATTTTGTATGATTCACACTTAATTGTGATGTTTAATCGTATACATCAGCTTGGCTAGGATATGATGCCAAGCTGTTTGGCCAAACTCTAATCTAGATGCTACTGTTGGCCAAACATTTCTCTGGTTATGTCTGTGAGGGTGTTTTCTGGATGACATCAACACCTGTTGGTAAACTGATTCCAGCAGATTGCCCACCCTGATGTGAATGGGCCTCCTTCAGCCGACTGCACTGAAGAGGGAACTCCTCCAGACCGACCTGGGTCTTTTCTGACCTTTGCACTCAGACTCAAACGTAGACTTTTCGTGGGTCTCAGGGCTGATGGGTTTTGAACTGGAACTGACACCATCAGCTCTCCTGCTTCTCGGCACTTTAGACTTGGCCTGGAAATACAGCATCAGCTTTTCAGGTCTGCAGCCTTCAGCCTCCGTGATCACACGAGCCAATTCCTTAAAATCAGTCTCTCCCTCACTTTCTTAGATGTATGTGGATGTGTGTATGTATATCACTTTGTGTGTATACATATGAATGTATCTCTTATTTCTCTCTCTCTCTCTCACACACACACACACACACACACACACACACACACACACATCCTATTGGCTCTGTTTTTCTGGTAAACCTGAATAATACATGCTCCATATTGTGTGGGGGCCACATGCATTCATTTGAAGGCCTTAAAAAAAAAAAAAGGCTAAAGTCTTTCAAAGAATTCTCTCCAAACTGCTTTCAGACTCCAGGTCGCAACATCAACGTTTGCTGGAGTTTTCCACCTGCTGACTATCCTGCAGATTTCAGATCTGTCAGTTCCCATAACTGCATGAGCCTTGCAGTCGGCACAAGCCAATTCCTTAAAACAAATCTCCCTCTCTCCTCCTTCCTCCCACACCCTCCTTACTGGTTCTGTTTCTCTAAAGAACTCTTACAAATATGTTTATAAAGTTGAGCGAAAAGGGAAAAAAGAAAATGGTTTGGTATTCTCTATGAAAATCGGGATCGTTAGACTACATCCTGCGCTTATTGAATTAGAATCTCCAGGGACAAGACTTGAGCCTGTGTAATTTTCAAAAGCTCTTCCAGGTAACTTGGATGCCTACTTTTGGGAAAGTATGGGAAAGGTTCTGCAAACACATCTTAACCCACTTAAATAATTGATATCTTAAGAATTTTTAAACACTTCGAATTTTGTGTGCACACCTTTTAGTTTCATGTTCCCGAGTATTTTATATAAAGAACAAAACATTTTTTAAAGGTGGAAAAATTGTTCCCTAAATCAGTGGGGAGCGGAACATAGCGCCCCCCTGTGAATAGTGGGAACTTCAGTCATTGTTTGTGTAACCAATGTTGATTGTGCCTGTATATCAGACGCTGTCCCCAGGACTGGGAATATATGTAGAGATGAAGAAGCCAGACAAGGTCCCTGTGCTTATAAAGGTGACAATCCAGTACAAGAGCCTGCAGAGAAACTCTCGTAAGCATCAAGTAGAGATTTTCATTAAGAAATAATCCCTGCTCATTAAACACCACATCGGACTCTGGCCAGGAAATTAAAAAAAAGCAAAACCAATGAAACCAATAAAAACCTGTAGATTTTACAGCTGGCATTTTTATCTTATAATTTAATTAAGAGTACTGAACCAAGGTCTAGCATCACCCCAGGTGATGAGGACAACTGCTGAGAGTAGAAACTATGGGAAGACAGAGTGTGCAGCCAGCTCCTGTGCTGGGGGAACGTCAGAGGCCGAATCTGGGTTCTGTACAGCTCACCAGCATTGGGTTTTGAATCCTTAGTTGTTGCAAATATTAGGTAGGCATATGTTTAGCAGTGAATACAAAATGCTGTTAAGGACTTGTCATTGTAGAAAAGGCTACTGATAGTTTCTGTCTATCTGTAATGGTCAAGGCAAAGTCTAGGAAAAGAAAAAGCCAAGTCTCTGGCTGGTTTCTTTGTCCGTTCATCATACACTTACTAATCAGAGATTGTAATAGCATCTACCTCATAGATTTTTGGGAGTGGCAAATGAGAATATCAATCTCTTAGCACAACGGTTGGTACATAATACGCTTTTAGTAAATGTTAACTGGCATCATTATCAGGCTCATCACTGGCCGGCACCCCTCCCAGAGCTGGAGATTCAAAGACAATTGAGAGACGCCCTAACACGAATCTTAGCGTCACACCTAGCAGAGGGCAGGACACCACGCGGAGGACGCATTAAACTTGCTGTGATGGAGGGCTCAGTGAAAAGGGCTCAGGAAAGGGAGGAAGGAACGTCAGTGAGCCTTTGTGGGTATTTCTGATGTAACGGCAGTTGTGCAAAGGCACTTTCAGGAAAAAAAAAAGTATTTACTGCATCTGTGTCAAAAGCAGTTGTGAAGATATCATCAAACATTTTGTATGGACCTCAAACACACAAGGTTATTCTCGGTGACACTTTTAAAGGCTCCTATTACCAGATTTGATGTTTACGCCTGTGATAGAACTAAAGCTGGTTGTAAAGAAGGTGATATTTTGAAATAAAGGAGAGCCAGACCAGTTTGAGCTTCAAAGAATATTAGAAATCACGTAGCTTACACTCCCGTTCTAGATAAGAAAACTGAGGAGCACAAAAGGTAAGTTAGAACACAAACCCAGGTTCTGTCTCAGGCAACAATCCACACTTGTTTTTCCTGCTGTCCAGTATGATAGCCACTAGTCACATGTTGCTATTTAAATTCAAAATAATTACAATTAAATAAAATTAAAGATTCAGTTCTTTGGCTGAACTAACTATATTTCAAGTGCTCAGTGTGACTCCCTAGTAGCTCCCTTGTTAAGCCAGAACCTATATAGGCGATTTTCATCCTTCTAAAACATTCTCTTAGGTTGTACAATGTCAGTTTTACACAGCGAGACAGAAAAGCAACTTTTAGGGCTATTAGAAGCATTTCACAATGAATAAAGAAAAGTTCTTGTTTAATATTGTGACCAAATCTTTCAAATGCACTTCTAAAATTACCTGTGCAATTTTATAGAAAAATATAACTTATCACACAAATGTTTCACAGTAAAAATCGGGCTGGCATCCTCCCAGAATGCACAGTGTTACAGATACTTCAAAGTTACACGTGTAATTTTGGCAATGGAGGTGGGAACCATTATGATGTTCCAATTGTCATATACTTCAGGAATAATCTAATGCAAATATCTACTATATAGATTATCAAAAAGAAGAAAAAAGGTATAAATGAAATATAAAGTAGGCCACATTTGAGTAGAGAATTCATAAAATAGGAAACAAATTAGGGAATATAGATTTGTTTTCTTAAAATGTTACAAAAGTAAACTTTAAAAAAGTTACTTTTCTTATTCATTTAGGAAGTAAAAAATTGCAAAGCATTCTCTCTCTCTCTCTCTATTTTTTTTAATGGTGACAGGGTCTCACTCTGCTGCCCGGCATAAAGTGTAGTGGCATCATCATAGGTGACTACAACCTCAAACTCCTGGGCTCAAGGGATCCTCCCGCGTCAGCATCCTGAGTAGCTGGGACTAGCTGTGCCCTGGGCTGGCTAATTGCTCTATTTTTAGTAGAGATGAGGGTCTTGCTTTTGGTCAGGTTGGTCTTAAACTCCTGACCTAAAGTGATCCTCCCACCTTGGCCTCCCAAAGTACTAGGATTACACACATGAGCCATTGCACTTAACCTATTTTCCTGCTTTTCACAATACATTTTCACAGTATAAAAACACATAATTAGATAGTAAAGGATGTGTTTAAAAGAATATGCCATATAGAGAAAAAATATTCTTAAACTTCTTAGGGAACAGGATATTTATACAATGATTAAAAACTGGGAGAAGGAGGACAATTTGAGATTTAAATAATTTTTTTAAAAAATGCTTCTTTTAGGAAACTGACTTTTGACAAACTTGAGTAATTGATTTTAGAGTTTGCTCTTAGGCTTAAGTCAAGAGGCTACCTAATGTCTTTATCTAATCAAGTTTTTTTTTCATGGAAACAAACAAATAAACAAAAAAAAACCCTCATGAATTTCACTTCTATAAAATTTTTCTTTGCTGTTTTTTCCTTCTGTATTTCTCTTTCTGATTAGGAAAATTCATCATCAGTGGTCACTATCAGCCTTGGCCTTAACCATGTGGGTATTAAATATTTCAATGTGCCTTTTCACTGATGTCAGGGAAGGAATGTGGCATAAACTCCACTGGAAAATTCCTCTCCTATTACCATTAGTGTGTTTTCCCTTCAATTTAATTTTTCAATGCTTTGCCTTATAAATCTTTTGGATTTTTAAGTCTTATTTGCACACTAATAAAGAAATTATTAACGATTCACTTTTTCAATATTCTCCAAGCTTAAATCCTAGTGAGGAGGTTCTCAAACACCAGTTCCCTGAGAAAACTAAAGGCTGGTCAATGACCATAGTGTGTATGGTATAGAATAAACAGTTGATTTGTAACCAGGACACTTGCATGATTTTTTGAATGTCCAGTAAAACCTTGCCCCAAACCCTTCATTTATCTTGCTATCACAGTGAATTAAAGCTCACAGGCGAGTGGGATTTTGTTTTTAGACACCCAGTGCCTTGGTTTTTGATTCCTCTTTATACACGGTGTTTACTGTGAAGTCGTTTCGCCCTCTGGTTTGCATAGCAGCTGGCTGGCCAAGGCAGTCAGAAAGGCAGCTATTCAAAATGCAGCCAAGTACCAGCAGGGCTGGCATTTTCCAGGAATGCGTGGATGGTCACAAACAGCATTTTTCATGCTGTCCACCTATAATCTAAGAGCAACAGCAAAAAGAGCAGTGTTGAGGCCTGAAGCCATGGAAGTAGCCTGGACTAATTTAAACAAGAGTTTCAGCCAGGTCCAAGGGGGAAATGGCAAACTCATGAACAGTGACAGGCTCTGTAAATATTACGTAAGGTCTGTAGCAGACTGTGTGTGTACACCTAGTGTGGAAGGCAGCGAGGTTTTGGTAGTTTTTAAAGGCAGGCTGTCTGTGAAGCCTGGGGCGCCTGCCTCACCACCGGGAAGAAGCCCAGGCTCCCTTGCAGGCCAGTCTCGGTTTAGAGGACTTGAGTTTTGACTATTTTTTAGATTTTCAGGCATACTCTCAGTGCCTTACATGACAATTTCACCATTCTGTCCCCCTTGTTCTCTTACCCATATTCTGTTTCTGTTTTCCAAATCTCCAACCAGTCCTCCGATTTTCTCTCTCCCCAAACCCTTTCATTTTGTCTACTTGGGGGTGTCTCGTCATCCTCTTACTCACCTCCCTTTCCCTTTGGACCCTGCATCCTGAGCGGCCCTGCCTGCATGATCGTGCACAGAGCTCTTTGTTCCTCTCCTGTCTTCTGCCCGTCCGGGGATGACAATGGGCCTGGTTCCCCACTGCCTGTCAGGCTCTCCACCTTACTACCTCAGAGTCCGTTTCTCTGAATTTTCCAAAGATCTCAGCCGGCATCCGTGAGGTTCTAGGATCCAGAGGGAACCTGAGAGCTTCTCTAGCCCATGACCTCACAGTTCATCTGAGGACACTGACAGGGAGGTGACAAGGCAGAGGATGGTCCTTGCTCCTCTGTGCTCTCATGTAACTATGAGTGTGTGTCCATGTGTAAGGACGGTTGCATCTTAACTAGATTTCTAGAGAGAATCTTTGCAGTGGTACAAATTACAGGCAGGGAGGAGGGGAAAGGGTGTCTTAATAGGCCTTAGGGAAGATATTTTAGAGCATTTATTGGATACTTATTGTGTGTATACTGGACGCTGTTCTAAGCACCAAAGACACAAACCACTATAAGGTGCTCAGTTGTAGTGGGGGCAAGAAATACACACACAGAGATAGTTATAACGTGATAAATACCGAGTGACAGGTAGTTACAGGGCCTCGCAGCAGCACAGAGGAGGTGAACAGGGTGGTGTGTGGGGAGGTGTTCGGGGAAAGTTTCCAGGGGCTGAATGTTGAGATGCATAGGAGCCCAGGCCTGGAGGAAGGGCAGAGACTGGCCAAGCCAGGCCAAGGGAACAAGCCTGGGAGGTGAGAGACTCCATAGTGTGTGCATGTGGGAGTGTGAGAGAGGGAGAGAAAGAAGGGAAAGAGAGAGAAATTACAAACTCAAGTGCTATGATGCATGAAACTGGCAAACCTTGACGCTGGAGGTCTGGGTAAGGACTTGCGCAGGCCAGGTTAAGACACACAGTGGGGATGGTGAATAGTGGCCTCCTACTATGTGCTGGCCAGCACATGAGGAGCATTACACTGGCTATACCGTGGAGGCATCACAACTCCAACAGGTGGTGAGATCATTGCTATCTGTTTACAGGTGAAGAACTGAGGCCAGCAGAGATTAAATAGCTTGCCCTGAGTTAACTGCTGGCCTGGATGCAAGGTCTGACCCAAGGTTCGTACATAAAGGCTGCCACTTAGCCATCTCTTTTCTCTGTATGGAAAGGACCTTCTAGTTGGAGCCCCATTTGAGAGACACAGGAGTGGCAGGGGGCTACGGAGGGGCCCTTCCTAGGCAGGCGGCTAGAATCCTTTCATACAAAAGGCAGGCTCTGTGGTGAGAAGAAGGCTGCCCTGGTTCTAGCCCAGTGGGCCTCAGCCCTGGCTGCACATGGAATCAATTGCCAAGGAAATCCCTGCCCGGGCCTCATTCCAGATATTCTCAATTAATTGAGGCTCAAACGTCCATTTTTTAAAAAGCACTAACGTTGATTCTAGCTTGTGGCCAGTGCTGTTGGAAACCATACTCTGAACTGTGTCTGTGCTGGGACAGCCCGGACTTGGGCTCAGGGGGTACCTTACTCTCTGCCCATACGCATTCCCCTTTCCCCATGGCCTTTGTTAGTGCTTTCTTTTCCTCCAGGATCTTAAATTTTTGTGCACGTTTGGGTGCAAACCCCTTTAAGGTGATCTTATGGCCAGGTCATAGTCATAGCAGTCACAGCTTGCAACTCTATGATCCAAGCTTAGACTCTGGCAAAGCACCAGGTGTAAAGGCATGAGGCTGCTCAGCATGAGAAGGGGCAGAAACCCAGGGGCCAGGAGGGAGGCCGGTTTCCCTCTAAGTGACTGCTAGCTTGAGGAATGGGGTGGGAAGGGCGTGAGAGTTAAGAAGGCCTAAACTGTATTTTCTTAGTTATTGTGTTCATAAAAAAAAAAATAATGAAAGAAAAAAATAAAATAAAAAAGAAGGCCTAAACTGGCAAATAGATAAAGGCAAGGGGACACCATGAGCTCTTTCTCTCTGTTTTTTTGGAGACAGTTTTACTCTGTTGCCGTAGGTGGAGTGTTATGGCGTCATCACAGCTCACAGCAACCTCAAACTCGTGGGCTTAAGCAATCCTCCTGCCTCACCCTTCCGAGAAGCTGGGACTACAGGCACCCGCCCAGTGCCCAGATAGTTATTTTCAATTTTTAGTAGAGACCCCATCTTAACTAGATTCCTAGAGAGATACCGTCTTAACTAGAGATCCACCATTTTGCTCTTGCTCAGGCTGACCTCACACTCCTGAGCTCAAGCAACCCACCCAGCCCGGCCTCCCAGAGCACTCAGATTACAGGCTTGGGCCACGTGAGCTCTTTCTTCGGAGCCCTCAAGGAAGCTGGCAGGCTGCGGTGGCCTTGCTGTTAACCAGATGCTCTTCCTAAAGGGTGACTCTGAATATTTGCTGCATCCTAAACTCCTCCCGTAATCCACAGCACTGCAGATTCTTGATTAGACAGTGCCTCAGGCTAACATGCAGATACCTGAGAAAAAATAAGACAGGTGAGAAAATGGATGGGTCATCTGGGGGCAGGGACTGAGGAAGAAGGGCTGATGACCACAGCACTCCCCAGGCGGGGAAAGACCGAGAGGTAGTTGAGGATGCCCTTGGCAGGAAGAAACAGCATGGAGCTATGTTAAAGTAATGAAGGGTAACAATCCAGGCACCTGAGCTGGAACAGAAACCAGCAGACGTGCTCACAGCATCAGCTCCTTGTGCTGATCGCCCTGCAATCGGCCTCCCTCCTTCCCTCCACCTAGGGCACCACTGTTTGGAGACTTAGGTCAGATGTCATCTTTTCTTTTTTTCTGATATTTTCTCCTATTCCACAATGAAAATTAATTCCCTGTCCTTGGCATGTATTTATTTACTGCAGTTCCTCGTACATGCCAGGTCCCCTCTTCACTTGGCCCTTGGCTTCTTCCTGCCTAGAAGGCTCTTCGCAGGTGTCCTAATGACTTACTCCTTTCCCTCCTTCAGGGTTTTATGCAAATGCTACCTTCCCAGTGAGGATACCCTGAACGCTGATCTGCAACCTGTCTCCCTCTTCTCTGCTTTGTTTTTCTCCAGATCACAGGCTAGCATTCTAACATACCACAGGTTAGAAGCCACACCAGAAAGGCAGACATTTTCATTCTTTGCTTTATCTCCCACACCTAGAACAGAGACCAACACACAGCAGGAGCTCAGTGCATATTGGTTGAATGAGTAAATAAATCCTCCCTTGCAATATGATTGCTAGAGTAGCTGTCTGCCTAGCAGATTAGATTGGAAAAACCTCTAAAACCAGGAACTGTGCTGTGTTCCCCTTATATCTCTCACAAGGCCAAAGTTAACATGTTTTTGTTGTGTTGAAGTGATTTGGGCGTTAACTTGTGCCCTTCAGCTGCCCCTAAAGGGGCCAGTTTGTTCGTTTGTTGGCTACTGTTGTACTGTCTTTATTTTATGTTTTTGGCACTGACTCATTTCAAAATATAATTCAAGAAATTTATGGCAATTTAAAAGCCTTGTTTAGTTCAGGAGAAGGTCACTGTAGAAAATTTCTCATTCATTTGCATAACCCAAGTACTTAAAATCATTCTGGGTATTTTCAAGGAGAAAGGCACAGAAACATTTTCACGGGGCATGACACGTCTTTCTGACCTTCTTTTGATTCCTTTAATTACAATTGTTACAAAAATGATATTTATAGAGTGCCAAAAGTCCTGGTGTTTTTATGAAGAATTACATTTGGAGGGAATATCATTCTTTAACATTTTGCTTTCTCAATCTTATTCATTCAGAGAACATAATGAATTCTGCTGAAGAACGATTGCCAAAGTATTTCTTTTCCTAAATGGATATGTGGCTATGACAGTGTAATGTATCACTGCAATTTTATTTCAATGACTTTCTGGATAATGTCAGTATCCATAGTAGAAACCTGAGAATCATCTCTTCTTGAATAGGTTATCTGGAAAAGGTTTTTTCTCCCTTAATGAGAGCAATTCCCATTTCTACTTTTCCCTTCTACATATCCCATGTACAGTTTCAAAGTACAAAAGTAACAGTACACTGGCTTTGACACTTAAATACTAGAAAATAACCATTGTATAGGAGAAAGCCCCTTAATTTGGTTAAAGTGATAAGAGAAATATACATCGATGGATGCCACAGAGACAAGAGCTTCTGTAGTCCTAGATTAAAAAATAAATACTTAGTATATCATCACTAGAGAGCCCAGTACTACGTTTAGGAATTGGTGTTGCTCCATAAGCATCTGCTAAATTGACATAGTGAATGTCGGCTAGGCCATGCAAAAGAACGGAACACAAAACAGTGGCAGAAGATCAGAAACCATTTTTTAGGTGACCATTCAAAAATGCTCAAGTTGTGTTCTTCTTAGAGCCTGAGCGGATTCTCTATGGAAGGGACATGTGATCCCCCGTGCAGATAAAGCCCACCGTCCCAAGTGCTAATGAGGCAGAGATTGGTGGCCAGCCATGCTGGTCTTCCACACAGCTCCCCTTCTTTGCCTGTCTTTATACTTCGTATCCACTTCATGTCTCCCACTTTCCCCATTTCCTGCTGCTGCCATCTCCTTTTGGCATCCAATGCTGTGCTGGATTTTTTATGTTCAAGGTTTTTTTTTGACTTCCTCAACATCCCTCAGTAGATCTGATCAGACCTCACGATTCGGCCTCTAATAAGAGCTTCTACCTACTAAGTCCCTGTTAAGAGCTGGGTACTGTGTTAGAAGCTACACAAACTTTACCTTTAATGTTAAAAAAGCTGGCACTTTACAGATAAGAAAATAGAGGCTTGGGGAGTGGAACACCTTGTCTGAAGTCCTATTGTTAGTGAGCAGCAGTAATGAAATTAGCGCCCACTTCTGCTTCCTTAGCCCATCATATGTCCAAATGCACATTCATGCATTATTCATTCAATAAGTACTCATCGAATATCCACCATACAGATTCTAGGTGTTGAAGATAGGACAGGCTCACTGATCTCATAAAGTAAGGGACATACTACTTTCAACAACTGAATTGAAAGGAAACATTACTCTCTTTTTGTATTTCCTTGTTTCTCTAGAAAAGGTGACTCATACAGTACCAACATAGTTAGAAGCAAAATGTATTTGGGTTAGTAAGATTTTGTCTGTTGCTGTTGTTAGAGCAGTTGCTGCTTAAAATGATAGAATGTTGAAGATGTGGGCAAAAGGTCTTGATATCTGCAGAGGCCACATAAAGCATAAAAGTAGATGCCAGAGTTAGGAGAAGCTAGGTTGCAATGAGCAGATAACCATGTAGAACATCTTTTATATACTTTAACTCCTTTTCTAGCATTTCTTCCTCTTTCATCATTCAGTCAAATGATAAGAACACATGTACCTTACTTCACAGTCCTTTGCTCCCAACCCATCTATGTGGTTCTTCTGGTAAAAATCCAAAGCAGGAATTTAAGGAAAACGTTTCTTCATATTCTAGCTCTTGGAAGGGAATACAAAGGGGTGAACTGTCTTAGTCCTTGCAAGCTGCTATAACAAAATGCCATAGACTGGGTAGCTTATCAATGACATAAATTCATTTCTCACTGTTTTGGAGGGTGGGCAGTCCAAGGTCAAGGCACCAGCATGCTCAGTGCCGAGTTAGGGCCTGCTTCCTCCTTGATAGATGGTGCCTCTCCCTGGATCCTCACATGGAAGGGACAAAGAGCTCTCTCAGGCTTTATTCATAAAGACTTCCAAATGCTCCACTTGTTAATCCCACCACCTTGGGGTTAGGATTTCAATATATAAACTATGGGGGGAACAAATATTCAGTCTATAGCAGGAGTGTGCTCTGCTGAGAGCAGCACCATTCGGTCCCACAAGAACATTGTGACCTTGCTGCCCGGACCTTCTCCCCGCTCTCCTCTCTCAGATGCATTTCTTGTGTTCTTGTTGCAGTGACTGAGTAGCTGAGCAGCTGTTAGTTTCCAGCTACCTGAGCGTTGGTGTTGAACAGCTGGGCCATCTGGGATACATTAACATAATGGCCTAGTGGTGGCCACTCTCAGGCAACTGTGGCTGTGGAGATTGAAGCACGTGGGAAAAGCAGTGGGAAAAAACCATGAAGAGCTCAGAATTGAAACCCTTCCCGATGACACTGAGGACAAAGACAGAAAAAAAAAAATGCCTTTGTAGACTGCTCCATCTTCTGAGTGATTCAGCATGAGCAGACTTATTTATGTCTGATTCTACTCTATATGGATAGTGCCTGAAACTTAGCAGATAAATGACTTAATAAATGGCAAAAACAAATACAAACAACAGCAACAACAACAACAAATGATACCTGCATTATATATAGTGTTTTTCCATAGTGCCCTGCTCCCCAAGTGCAACTAAGTCTATGGTGAGTTTTACACATTGTATGTAATTTTAAGATTAGAAGAAATTAAAATTTTCCTCTAAGTAGTAAAAAATCAAAAAAAAAAAAAAAGAAAGAAAGAAAGAAAGACTTCAACTTCATTGTTTCATTCAGAAGGAAGGACACAACAGGATTTCTATTTCTCTATATAAAGAATCACACGCTATTACTTATCAAACACCTAAGCTGGATTCTCAACTCTGAACTAAGTTTTGTCTTGCAGAGCTTGGACCTGTCATGGAATCTCCATCCAGCTCTCTTAACCACAACTTATGCATCATCTGCAACTTGGGAGGCCGTGTGTGGCATTAGCAACTGTATTGTTAGAAGCCAAGAGACCACCTGGGTTTGGGTCTTACAGACAGAAAGTGGTAGTGATGGAATTAGAATCTAGGTTTGATTTTAAGATGCAAGTATGTCTCAATACCTCATTCATTCATTCATGAAGCATTTTCTAAATGCTGGATGTAAGGTAACAGAAATGTAAACATTGAATATAATGTCACTTTCTAGACCTCACCTCTCCTCTCCTCTCCTCTCCTCCTTCCTCTCCCCTCCCTTCCTCTCCCCTCCTCTCCTTTGTTTTCCTAATATGAGAATGTTTATTCTTCAGACTTTCCCAAGTGATAGATACAAACCACTGGTTATGCTAGAGATGACTATAAGTAATGTACAGATGGGGCATTAAATAACACTGAACTCCTAGAGAAAAAGTTAGTTTGTTCTACTTTTGTTTTTCATTCCTCCTAAATATTCAAGGGAATAAGTCTCAGTTTGATGCCATATGTCTTTATCACTTCTCAAACCATTTCTAATGAGCATTACAAGGAAGAGCTGGTGGAGAGACGGGAACACTCCTGCCCTGTGGGTGGGACTGCAAACTACTACAGCCTTTATGGAAAGTAGTGTGGAGAGTCCTCAAAGAACGAAAAGGAGACCTTCCTTTTGATCATGGAATCCCACTACTAGGCATCTACCCAAACAAAAAAAAGTCATTTTACCATAAGGACATTTGCACTTGAATGTTTACAGCAGCTCAATTCATAATCACAAAGAGGTGGAAACAAACTAAGTGTCCTTCAACACGTGAATGGATAAACTGTGGTGTACCTACACCATGGAATACTATCCAGCCATAAAAAAGGAGATTTTGTGTTTTATGTAACAACCTGGATGGTTGTGGGGAATGCTCTCCTAAGGAAAGTATCATAAGAATGGAAAAACAAGCATTGCATATACTCAGTACTAAGTTGAAACGAGTCCATCAACAACTACCTGCTTACATGAGAGAAAACTCAAATTCAAGAGGAGAGGCTGGAGAGGGAGCTTGGCAGGTTCCCCTACAATGGGAATCATGCGTAGTACACGGCATACTTCCTGGGTGCAGGACACAAACACAACTTGGACTTTACTTTACAAACGCAAACAACGCATGCACCTCATACGTACCCTTTTAGTAATCTAAAATAAAGACAAAAAGAAAGTTAGAAAGAAAAAGAAAGACGTGGATATCAATTTCAAAGAGTTTTGTCAATCTTAGTTAATAATGTTATTTTGTTTTGTCTGCATTTTATTTTATGGTTACCTTTAATTCATGAAAAATGATACTGGTTTGCCATTTATGATAGTGATATAAAATTCCTTTTATAATAAATGAATTAAAGGTTAAAACGTTTCTTTAAATGGTGTATTAAATAATCATAAAAGTGGCGAGTGGGTTGGGCTGAAAGCATGAAGGTTGTGTGTGACTGGCTGAAGTTTAGGATGGATTAGATCAGTGATTTTCACCTGGTGTGCCAGGAGAGGATCTTAGGTGTGCTGTGAAAAATATTAAAGATCATTAGTTAAATTATTTTCCAAAAAGTTCAAAGCACAGTAAGCATGTTCTTTTTTTTACTCTTTTTGTTTGATCAACATAATTTAAGTGTGCCACAAAAGTTTAATTATAGGTTCAAGTGTGATGCGAGATTAAAAAAAAGGTTGACAAACACTGAATTAGATGTTTGAGGTGAAGTAGAAAATCTTTAAGGTTCACCCCTCCCTCCTTGCTAGTTACAACATTCTAAGATCATTTGTGAGACAAATGAAGGCTTGGAAAGACTTGCTGACTTCTTTGTGTGTGTGTTTGTTTTCTTATTGTTGACTTTTGTTTATTAGATCAAAACTGTATACATTATTGCACATATGGGGTACAATGTGCTGATTTTATATACAATTTGGAATGTTCACATCAAACTGGTTAACATAGCCTTTACCTCATTTAATTGTTGTGTTTAGACAGTTATACTCTACTCTTAATATATTTGATATGTACCCTTGCAACATGCACAGTAGGTGAGGTCCCACCAATTACCCTCCCTCCATCCAACCAACCCCCTCCCCTTGCCCACCTTTTCTCTCCTTCTTTCTGGGCTATAATTGTGTTTTATCATTCATATGAAAGTGTGGGTGATTATATACTGGTTTCATAATAGTACTGAGTACATTGGATATTTTTTCTTCCATTCTTGAGATACTTACTTAGAAGAACACGATCCAGCTCCATCCATGTAAACATAAAAGAGGTAAAGACTTGCTGACTTCTTCCACCCTTCCCTTGGTGTGTGTCCAAGCCAGGGCAGTGGTGTCAAGGTCATATCTGCTCCGAGGGCTCGCAGACATGTGCGTGGGACAGGGCAGCACAGCACTGAAGGCAGAAGGCTGCTCTGACAGCTGCCACCGGGGAGAAGGGCAGCTCTTTTGTAAAAAAGATGGCTAGTGTGTCATCTCCCACATGGGAAGCAGCTCCGGGAAAAGGATTTTGGAGCCAGGCCGCTCTTTGTGTTATACTAGCTGTGTGATTTCTTAGCAATTTCTAGCTGCTTCAATTTTTTCATCTGTAAACTGAAGAAATATACCCACAAGGTCCTGGGAAGAACTGAATAAGACAGGGTGAGCAACAGGGCCCAGAATACATCAAGGATTTAATAAGTAGTAACTATTATTCTTTATTCACAAGGGAACAAAATGGCATTTTGAAAATGAGCACACTATACATAATTTTCATATGAAAAGAACACATTTGGTCACACTGCCTCATTAAAATGTACTTACGAGCTTCACTACCGGAAACCTGTGTCTCTTCCTGTCTCCCAACGTCAGTGATTCTTCCTACACACAGGGACCAAGTTCAGACACCTGGGTTCATTCTAAATTAGTTCCTTTTTCTCCCTTTCCCTCAAGTATTGACATGTAATTGCAGCATTGCCGTGGATGGCTAAAAACAGGCCAGTGTATTAACTGAAAATCTTTATCATATAAATATAGATACTAAATTTGTTCTTCAGAGTTATCAGTAAATCAGCGATGAAAAAGTTATTTTTCAGATCTCAAAATTCCATGTAATATTTATAACCTCTGAATATATTTAAAGCTAAGCATACTAGGGGTGAGAAAAAGTTCCATAAGGGGAGAAATAAATATGCTGAATGTGTGCAGTGTATGTGTCCTGTGAGGCTCAAGCATGCTTTATGCAGTGCGGGGAGTTGGGGAGTGAGAGCTAGGCTGCAGTCCCCGGGTTGTTCTTTTTAACTGTAAAGGAAAGTGATAAATTATAAATGTGCCTGAGCCACCGAAGGATGACAGTTTTAACTTTCATTTTAACAATATGTACAATGCCAAGTGCATGGAACTCAGGGGGGATGTGACCAGGCAGCACAGGCTGTTTGGAAGGGGAGGCTGGAAGGTGAGCTTGCCCTCCCGGCCGTTCGCTCCCGTCCTGCGGACATGGGCTCGGTCCTGCCAGTGTTCTCGGGGTCTTGCCATCTTCACACTCCATCGAAGGTGACAGGTCATGTGTTTTTTGCACACAAGCCTGCCATGCTAAGGGCGGTCCAAATATTTTAATGGCTCTCAGATCCTTATGTTATCAGAATAGGACGAATGCCACTCCGCTTCATTTTCCAGTCCATGCTATTTTCCTCCATCCCCTGTACCCGACTGTCCTAATGTTCATGCTATTTCTTTGTTTCCACTTTGTTTCTCTTTTCTCTGTCACAAACAAAGCCCTGCCTTTAATCTTTCAAGTCGTGTACTGCCTCCCTTTCTCTGTCGTCCTTATTTGAGGTTTTTCTACTTGACGCGTCACTGTCAGGTAGTTTCAAGGGCGACGCCCTTCCATCGTGGCACAGAATTATTAGGAGAGGGGTGAGGAGCCACGCTTACAGGGGCTGTGCAATTGTGATGAGAGCGTAACAACCTAAACGAAGTCCTGGTTCAAATAAGCTCTCCCGTTTGGGACCAGCAAACCAGTGAAAGGAGTGAGTGAAGGGAGCAGCATCAGAAAGGAATGTCCTCAGCCTCCTCTGTCCTTTTCATTAAAAATCCATTCCACGGCTCAAGCCTGTGGCACAGTGGTTACGGTGCCAGCCACAGACACCGAGGGTGGTGGGTTCAAACCCGCCCGGGCCGGCTAAACAACAATGACAACTGCAACAACAACAACAACAAAAATAGCCAGGTGTTGTGGCGGGTGCCAGCAATCCCAGATACGTGGAAGGCTGAGGCAAGAGAATCGCTTAAGTCCAAGAGTTGGAGGTTGCTGTGAGCTGTGATGCCACAGCACTCTATCCAGGGCAACATAGTGAGACTCTGTCTCAAAAAAAAAAATCCATTCCAGATAGAAACTCAGAATATGGTCACACAGCAGGTACACGAATCATGGAAGGTGAGGCTGGGGGTGGGAAGAAAGGTGTGGTCACCACAAGCGTGAGGAGAGGGTCAACCTTGTGTGCCACAAATAATTTTTTTTTTAATTCCTTCCCTCCTTCCCTCCCTTACTTCCTTCCTTTTTTCTTTTTTTTTCTTGAGAGAGTCTCACTCTGTCTCCCTGGGCAGAGTGCTGCAGCAACATAGCTCACAGCAACCTCAGACTCCTGGGTTCAAGTGATCCTCTGTGTCAGCCTCCTGTGTAGCTAGCACTATAGGTTCCTGCCACAACATCTAGCTAATTTTTCTAATTTTAGTAAAGATGGGGTTTCACTTTGCTCAGGCTGATCTCAAACTCCTAAGCTTAGGTGATCCTTGCTCCTAAGCCCCCTAGAGTGGTAGGATCACAGTTGTGAGCCACCATCCCTCACCTAAATAGTGTCTTTTTTTTTTTTTTTTTGAGACAGAGTCTCACTCTATTGCCATGGTGTCATAGTTCACAGCAACCTCAAACTCTTGGGCTCAAATGATCCTCCTGCCTCAGCCTCCCAAGTAGCTGGGACTATAGGCACCCACCATAACACCTGGCTAGTTTGCTATTTTTAGTAGAGATGGGGCCTCAATTTTGCTCAACCTGGTCTCCAACTCCTGAGCTCAGGTGATCCTCCTATCTCAGCCTCCCAGAGTCCTGAGATTACAGGTGTAAGCCACCATGGCCGGCAGCTACAAACAATTTAAAGCAAGAGTTTTAAAAAAAATGTTTGCAAAGATGAATAACTATATCACCCATAGATATGAGCATCTTCCCCCTCTTACAGGTAAAATCACAATATAGTAAATGCCATTATAGAAAGTAACCTATACAATAAAACTATTTCAAAGTCTCAGAAGAGAGGCTAAAATGACAGTGTTGAACCAGTCGAGTCTTTGTGAGCTCTGTACACGGAAGAGTTTTATCTGAAGGCTTTCCTGGTCATTTATGGGACACAGGCAGGTAAGGGAGATGTGTTATAAAGACTGGCTTTATTTATGCTGGACTGCTAGTAAGTAAAAGTTATTCTCTTGCCTCAGTCACTAATTCCTGCCTCAGTATCACAGTGATTATCTTTGCCTAAAGACACTCATGGAGAAAAACATTCAGGTTTTTGCAGAAGAAATGCAAATGATGGATGGTAGCCACACAGAAGAGGGTAAGTTCTTTCTTTTTCCTTTAATGACTCTAAAATACTCGTCACTCTTTCAATCTGTCTCACCACTCTCCCCCCACAGCCAGGGCAGACTGGCACAGAACTGCTTCTGACAAGCTTGATGACTTGCAGATCAGATCTGCTTTCCAGTGCTTTTAGCTGGGAGACTTCTTTCTGTTTGAACTACGCAAAGACCACCATGCAGTGTTCCCAAACATTGGCAGGCCTCTCATCACCTTTGGATGAGCTATGACCAAGACAGTGAAAGAAGTGATCACATTATTAAATGGATTTTCCACCTGTCAATGTCCCAAGACTTAAATTTCACAAACAAAATAAACACTTGATGAAACATTTTTGTTTACATCACAAAGGAAGAGACCTGTTTCAGTCTTATTGGAGTTTTGATAAGTTGCATAATGGATCCATACAAGGACCTGAAGTTAAACTCCCCAAAAGTTCCTACCATATGACCCAAATGAGCATTTAATGATGAAATTCTTATCCAAAGGGTAGTCCTCTAGTCAGTAAATCTATAGCAGATAAGCAGAGAAATGAAAACAAAAGGTGGCAGGTCCAGAATACCCATATACTCTTCTCCATTCTAGATAGAAAAGGCAAAGCCATTGGCACCAGGTGGAGCTTCACACTAATCTTAGCTCTGACTCTTACTAGCTATGAGAGGTGGAAAGGTTGATCTCTCCCTGGGCCCCGTGAATTCAGAGTAAAGCACACAGGTGGATCATCCCTGAAGATCCTCCCAGATTACCCAAGAAAGAAGAGAGGAAGCTGGGAGCAGACGAGTCAGGGGAACGTCAACACGAGCATCCCTATGTAGGGGGATCAGCAGAACAGGTGGGTTACGACCTTTGGACTCCTGATCAGCAGTTTAGATTGAGGAAGTTAAGATATCTCCCTTGTAGGGATGAAACCTGCTCCCCCCCATTTTCTAAATATGTTATGAGATTGTTCCAGACATTCCTTTATCCTGGGTTCCAGATTACTCCACCTTCCTAGGAGCCAAGCTTTCCCTCTAATTCTATTTTTTTGAGCACAATAAAAGTGAGAGATGCCAAAACAAGAAACGTTAAATGTGAGGGGCCAAGTGTGTGGAGCATGCAGGTCAAGGACACTTGAGAAAACAAACACAGCAGATGCAGAAGTGAGAGCTGGGTCTGGAGCTGCCTAGGGGAGTGCGCGTGAGAGGCCCACTCCTGTGGGAGTGCCTTCACCCAGCAGGAACATGGCCGTCTGCAGCCAGGACACAGCCCTCTGCTCCGGGCTGATCTTTCTGGTAAGAGTGCTGTAGCAGAATTTAAAGAATTTGGGGAAAGTGAGCCTAACTGAGTTGTTAACCGTTATGCCTCATCACCTTTAAACCAACAGACAGCAGAAAGGAAAGTGCATCTTCCCAAGGTTGCAATGAAGTGGACTGCTCCTGCAGACTGGCCAAATAAATGGGTCCAAAGCTTCATCATTTTCAATAGGAAAAAATCAGTCTGATTTAGAAATAAGATTATCTTCAGCATTCGCACTAACCCTGGAAAAAACATCTAACCCAGTTGTTTCTATATATGCCTCTTCTCTATAAACCATAGCGCTACAAGGAGCAGTCTTTGGTAGCAGGAGGCTTTATCCTGATGATAGGAGAAAGACAGCTAAGTAGGATATTTGAGATAGACATCTGTGAGCACTGTTAGTAATTAAAAGAAGAAATTAATCAACCTTTCTCTTCCCTTAAAGAAGATACAGCTGATTGGCATAAGTTTAGTGAATTCAGAGAGAATCACATTGCCAAAGAAAGTGGAAGTCCGGCCCATTAAAGCTTGTGATTGTTTAACTCTAACCGAGACCCACAAAGGCGGTATTTCTTGTTCAGTTATGGCTAAGGAGAATCATGGACAAGGACGAACCTCCCAAAGAGAAGAGTCAGAAGCCATGGAGATAGATGACCAAGAGGGTCCAGCTTGATCCAAGTAAGGAGACCAACTCTCTGGAAGGGCAGGGAGTGTTTGAGGTGCTTGAGAAGCAGGGTTTCATCACTGGTGTGAATCAGAGACTGCTGTATAATTCTCAGTCCTTCTTTTTTGAATGGGAAATTTTATTGTAGTTTTCTTATTTTTATGCCAACACTTTATATAGGTACTTCCATGGGCAGAGCCAAACAACTTAATTGTTTGTTTATACATCACCAACACATGGGTGCTATTTCTGCTTTTGATGGAAAAGATGGCATATAACTTTGTGCTGGATGCCAAGACTGGGTGAGATTTTGAAAGCATATCATTATTTGGCTATCCAGACACACAAACTTGGACAGTTAGAATCACAAATTATTTTCCTGCTTCTCTTGCAGCTAGATATGACTAAATTCTCACTAAGAGAATATGAGTTGAAGAGATGTGTGCAATTTCCATATTACTTGAAAGGAAATTTCTTGCCCTTTATTTATGCTCCTCCATGGGAAGGAGCATTTGCGTAGCTTCATCCTTGAAGGTGAAGATGATTTAAAACAGCACAGCAGGAACCTGGGTCTTGGATAACCGTTGGGAGCAGAGCCACACTACCAACCCCAATTGCTCACTCCCAATTGTTAGGTCAATAAGAAATAAACTTCTACTGTAGTTAAGCTTCTGTCCCTTTGGATCTCTTTGTAATAACAACTGTATCTTCCTTCACATTAATGAATAAAATCATGATTCCAGAAGGATTTGACATAAGAAGAAATATAAGCATTACCTCTAGAGTAATTTGAATTTTA
Organism: Perodicticus potto; assembly: GCA_963574655.1. Classification (NCBI taxonomy): domain Eukaryota; kingdom Metazoa; phylum Chordata; class Mammalia; order Primates; family Lorisidae; genus Perodicticus; species Perodicticus potto. The sequence continues at coordinate 60,871 of CAUYRH010028057.1, forward strand.
AATTTCAGTTCTACATACCATAAAGTCATTTTTATAGACATGATAATTGTTACATCAGCAGGAATTTAAATCCCCCTGAATTATATGTACAAAAGTAGAATACATATGTACAAAAGTTTAGTTTTTTATCAACTCCTCAAAAGTAGTCCCAAAGTAATTTAAAACACTACCTAAAAGTTTGGTGATCCCACACCCTCTAGTATCAAGAAGAGATAGGCTTAAATTACAGTTTCTCTTTGTTGGTTGGGTCAACATTTAACCAGAAAAGAAGTGAAGGAGGATTCTTGGGTGCTTTCAACTAGTGTTACTTTTACCTGCAAGAATCTCTACTCTATAGGGAGGATGGAATGGCTGTGTTTTTCTTGGCTTACCACCAACTTATTCTTACTAAAAAGGAGTCTTTGCTCAATATTGTCACATAGATAGAATTAATTTTTTTTTTTTTTTTTTTGCAGTTTTTGGCGGGGGCTGGGTTTGAACTCGCCACCTCCGGCATATGGGGCCAGCGCCCTACTCCTTTGAGCCACAGGCACTGCCCACATAGATATAATTAATTTAATAATATGTCCCATACAGTCAACTGCTTTGAATGTCCTGTGGAGTTTGTTTTAATCTGCATGGTTATGCATGGACACTGTGATATTCACACAAATCTAGATGTCACATAACCTATGTCCACACAACCATTAACATAAAAAACACCATTAAGCTCCACCAAGCTTCAGTTGCCTGCAGTACATTGGACTGTTCAGTAGTGTTTGGCTTCCCAAAGTTTCCTAAGACAGAAAATCTCATAAGCAAACATAAGGAGATCCAGTTGTCCTTTTGACCAAGTACATCAAAGTAAGTATTTACTCCAGATACGGGAAATTGTACAAGTGGCTTTTACACAGAAGAGAACCTAGGAGAAGCTGTTGCAATTTGACCTTCACATGAGGGACCACAGGAGAAACCCCTATTTGACTTTCATTCAGGAGACAGTTTGCGAAGAATATGTGGGTTCACAAGCTCTTTTTATTTTATAGGAGAAGGAAGGAGAGATTTGCATTCTATGTTATACATACAATAATTTTTTTTTTTTTTTAAGACAGAGTCTCACTTTGTTGCCCTTGGTAGAGTGCTGTGGCGTCACAGCTCACAACAATCTCTAGCTCTTAGGCTGAGGTGATTCTCTTGCCTCAGCCTCCTGAGTAGCTGGGACTACAGGTGCCCGCCACAATGCCTGGCTATATTTTTTTGGCTGCAGTTTGGCCGGGGCCAGGTTGGAACCTGCCACCCTCGGTATATGGGGCTGGCGCCCTACTCACTGAGCAATAGGCACCACCTATATATACAATAATTTTTAAAAAGTTTCAGAGAAGGAGTTAACGCCAGAGTATAGGAGGTATATCAGTAATTGCAATAAAACTCTGAAGGAAATCATTGCCATTTGTGTTCATATTTATTTATTCATTATAAACACAGAGGGAAAAAAATCCAGAAGGGACGTTCAAGGTGTCTTATGTGAATTTACATCGGAAAACTTGGGTTCAGGACATTTTCAAAGCTCAAAGTATTTTACTTATTCGTGAGAGTGGGGATTTCTAGTGTAACTAGGAAGATAAACATCCTTAATATCCTTTTATCTTTCATTTTGACTGCTTCTTTAAAGCATGAATAAAAACCCAGAAAGCACATATTATCTTGCTTTTGTAAATTTTAAATGACTGTTTTTTCAAGTTGTTCAAATGAAGGCTGATTCTGATAGAATGAAGCACCTAAAAATGCTGCTGATAAGGCAAAGGGCCTGACATGTGCCTTGCAAATTAATCACACCGAGTCAGGATGTTTGCTATTGTTTACTTTGGGCAGCATGATTTGACCCACAAAATGCCTCTCTGAAACCATGTAATAGAAATCTTTTCTTATAATGGGGTCCTTCGGTATTGGCTTTAAGATCAAATGTCAGTGTTCTTTGATCTTTGTTGTTCAGATGTTCACATTACGTGGAACGGAATTCAGCAGGTGTTCGATTGTTTATCCAGTACAGGGGAAGGTGAGCTGGGATTAAATTGTTATGGCATAGCTTTGTTTTAGGCCCGCTGACTCTCGCTGAATTTGGAATAATTGTGTTGCTGCAATAGCAATCTTGCTAAGTACAATGGGACACTGAAAAGCTTGGCTCAGAATCTAATGGTCTGCAGCTACCATCTGTGGGATGGAAACTAAATGACTCTAAAAGAAATGCTCATAAATGTAACTAGCCATCTTGTTGATTAGCTTTCTGGTGAACGGGATTTCAGTTGCCTAAATGAACTAGGGTAACCTCTTTCTGGAAGCCAGTGGAAGATGAACAATAATTTGGTTTTGAATAAGTATTTGACCAGTATATTCCAACATATTCAAAGCCCCCCTGAAGGAAGATAATCACAATCAAATTATGTAACATGGAAGCAATTGTATCAACACTCTCGAAACTGTAAATTGAAATAGAAAAGCTAAGTTCTTGTGCCAGTGTTTTTAAGGTTGCCTTTTTCCAATTCAACACTTTCAGCTAACCTCTTATCTCCTATTCTATTGTATGCTGGTAATTTCAAATTTATGTTTCTTAACTTATTCAAAATAAAATTTCAGTCTCAATTCTCAATATTAGCACAAAATTCTCTTTCAAAGAAAATGAATTACCTGTTGGAAGTACACACGTGTATACCCTCGTTCTCTGTGTATGTACACATGTGACACACACAACTCATTAACTATTATCAATACATCTAAATTTTTGACATTTGTTACTTTTGACTCTAGAATTTTAAGCTTTTGAGGACATTATTCTCCACTGAAATCTAGCTAGAGATGAAATTTTAGGTTACTAGAAATAATTCTGTTATTACCTGAGCTAAACATGAAGTGGTTTGTATAAAGAAGGAGGAGTTTGGAGCTCCCAGGTAACTCTGTAGATTTACTTTTCTCATTTTTCTTCTCAGAATGCCATCCTGCAGCCCAGGGAAGTTCAGAAGCTAACTTTGTTGAGGGTTGGACTGGAGGAGTCAGCACGGGCTCAGTTCTCAGCATGTTCTCTTTCTATGGTTGAACCTCTCAAGCAGGTCCCATCCTGGTGGCCTGCCCCTGGACCAGCTGGTCTTTGTCTTGGGCAGGGGGAATGCAGAACCTCAGCCTCATGTGGCCTTTGCTGCTGGGGCTTCAGCCTGTGCTCTGAGTTGTGACTGCAAATCATCTGCCTTGTCTTGATTTGCTGATTGTGTTTTGTTAACTGAATCTGCTGGTGGACCTGCCTAATAATTTTCATGCTCTGCAGTTCGTCTTATGTGAGTACTACTCCTCCAGATCTGGTTTGTTCCTATCAATTCTACAAAGAGTTGTAGTCTTGCCTTTGATCTCAGCCATTGGTTAAGACCCTACATACCGGCTTGGCGCCTGTGGCTCAACGGGCTAAGGCGCCAGCCACGTATACCTGAGCTGGCAGGTTCGAATCCAGCCCGGGCCTGCCAAACAACAATGACGGCTGCAACCAAAAAATGGCTGGGCGTTGTGGCGGGCGCCTGTAGTCCCAGCTACTTGGGAGGCAGAGGCAAGAGACTCGCTTGAGCCCAGGAACTGGAGGTTGCTGTGAGCTGGGATGCCATAGCACTCTACCCAGGGTGACAGCTTGAGGCTCTGACTCAAAAAAAAAAAAAAAAAAAATACTTACACTTTTCAGCTTGGCGCCTGTGGCTCAACAGGCTAAGGCGCCAGCCACATACACCTGAGCTGGCGGGTTCGAATCCAGCCCGGCCTGCCAAACAAAAATGACGGCTGCAACCAAAAAATGGCCGGGCATTGTGGTGGATGCCTGTAGTCCCAGCTACTTGGGAGGCAGAGGCAGGAGACTCTCTTGAGCCCAGGAATTGGAGGTTGCTGTGAGCTGTGAAGCCACAGCACTCTATCCAGGGTGACAGATTTAGGCTATGTCTCAAAAAAAAAAAAAAAAAATACTTACACTTTTCTTGGTACAAGAAGAAGAAGCATAAGTGTTACAAACATCTCCTTCTTGTTGCTTTAAATATGATGCTACTTACTTGCTGGATGTATTAATATGTATCCTTCCAGGAACAAAAGCCTGTGTGCTATAGTGATAATGTATTTTCCCAAAGAGAAAGATGTATTCTCTGCTTTACCCTCATAGGGGTTCGCTACCTCTTACTCTAAATTTGGGTCTTGAAAAGTTATTCCTAACCATTTTGTTTAGCTTGTAATACAGAAACAGTCTCTCTTTTTATTTTGCTATGGAAATCAATCAATGGAAACTTGGATTGCTATCAGGTCACCTGGAAGCAGACCCCATCTGAATGATGGCTCTAGAGATTGGACGGAATGGTGCCCTTTAAGTGGAAAAATCATTCTTCTTCCTAGGTCAACCAGGGTCTTTATGTCCCCACCCCAATTTTCTAGTCTGGCTCAATATATTGAGCACTTATTCTTCTTTCAGTTATTCTGAGACAGAAAAGCCTAGAATATTCAGGAAGTGGCTCTCTGATTTTGTTTGTTGACTCTCTACTTGTGGGAATCTAGTGGAAAGGAGTTATGTGTCTACTTCCAGGACTGGACCTAGGCAAAGTATCTTAAGCCAATCTGGGGTTGCCAACACAGCTCAAGATCCCCTGGTTACCCAGTTCTCCTCTAAGATACACTCTTCCCTCTAATCCAGTTCTTCCCATTTCTTTTTCACATAAAGACACTCGTAGAAAATGAAAATATCTACATGGCACACTGTGGAAGTGAGAGGCTGCCCGTGATGGAGGCCATAGGCCCACAGCCATACCTGTAACCACTCTGTCCACAGCATAAGGAAACTTCTCTGTCTTCTTCCTGGATATCTCTCTTTACCTGGGGGCCTGCTATCTCCCACATCTACTCATCCCTGCTGCAGATAAGGGAGAGGGAAGATAACCCAGACTTGTGCAGAGGACGTGTTGGCACAAATGTAGAGTGGGTAGGATAGGACCCACACATAGCCTATCTCCCTCCCCAGATGTAGGCCCTCTAGGGCTGGCTATTGAACAGTCACAGCCAGTTTGTGGACAGCTCCTTATCTTTGGTCATTTGAATAAGAGGGTAGTAGGTGATATGAGGAATATCTCCAACTCCTTCTGTGCCCAAGGAGCATACACCTTGCATCCTGTAAGATGGATCCTGTAGGATGTCTACCTCTAGACATTGGTAAGTGTCTAGAGCCTAGTAAGTGTCTTCTTCCAGCAGCCTCACCCCAAGCAGCAACAGGACCTAAAATCCTGTCCCTGGGCACCAGTGCTGTATGTGGGCTTCATCTGCTGCTCCCTGTGTTGCTCCTATTTGTCATAAAACTTCGAATCATTACTCCCTGGGATCTCAGTCACAGTGGAGGATAACATGGGGCCTTCTTCTTTCAGCAATGGACAACCTGCAGGAGAGAGCTCTGCACATCCGGAAAGTCCTCCTGGTCCTGCCCAAAACCACCCTGATTATCATGAGATACCTCTTTGCCTTCCTCAATCAGTGAGTAGCCTCCCCAGTGAACACCTGGGTCGCACCTTGATTTGGCTACTGGACGTTCTCAGATGGACTTGGGTCTATTCGTCCATCACAAAAAAATATTTATAGAGCACGTGCTGGCCACAGTGCTAGGCTGTAAGAATACATTATTAAAAAAGAGATGAAGCCTTGATATCATTTAACTAAAGAAAAATACATAAGGGTAAAAAAGAGGGAGAGAGTGCAGGGGTCTGAATGGTGGGGGGTAGGAGGTGAAAAGGGGGGGCCACTAGATGGGTGGCCACAGAGGTCCCTCTGAGAAGACGGTACAAGAGCAAGTGGAAAAGGAGCCATGGGAACACTCAGGATTTAAGTATCCTAGTTAAAATGGATTTGGATTTGGGAAGCAAGTAGAAGATTTCACTTTTTAAAAACCTAGATTTCTAGATTCTTTTGAAAAATTATTAAATCTGGTAACACTGGATCTGCATTCCCACATGACAGCACTCTCCTGTGTAGGAAGAGCTACCCCCCTAGAGGGGGCTGGCACTCCCCAGTCTACCTTGGCCCTCACAGGGACTCCCCAACACTGAGGCTGAATTCACTTGTCACTTTCCATTGCTCTTGCCTTGTGGTTTTTCATTTAGTCGAAAAATATTCTTCCAGATCCATAAATCTCCCAGGCCACAGTGTTTTAATATGTATTTCTTATGAAAATGAAGAGTCTTCCCATAAGGTGAATCTCTGCTTAAAAGAAAGGCCATTTCACAAACTTCAGCTTGCCCACAAGTTCAGCCTGTAAGCCTCTGAGTTAGCAGCCCATGCCTAAGACTTTTTCTGGGGCATCCAGACCATACCATCACGTAGCCCCACTATAAGTCCTACAGGGCTACAGAGGGTCCCTGTTCCTAAATGGCCTCTTCCATGTGGCTGCTTCTGCTTTATTCATTAGCCGGTTTCTGACTCAGCACCATAACTACCTTTGGGTTAAAACCCGCTAATGACTCACACAGGGTGTTCACATGCAGCCTGGAAAGTCTGCTGGTTACTCAGAAGTCAGTCAGCCCTCTCAGGGCCACTGGTCATGGTCTCCCCTCGTGAACCAATACCTGCCCTCAACACTAGTTTAGTCTGTCCCTACAGAGCATGGAGCATGACAGTGGTGGGCAAAGGGCATGGGGAGAGCAGGCAGGGCCTGGGTACCGAAAAACAGCAGGGCAAGCACCATGAATGGAGATGGTGGCCACTGTTGAAGAAAATATGGGAATTGCTTTTATTTCAGGTTATTGCGAGGGTACAAACAACCAGGTCACGATTTTTGAAATTGTTAGGTAGTTTTGTAATATTTTACTGGTTGGGTTTTTTCCTGGTCAAAAAAACATTGATTCACTCATCAAAGTTTACATTGAAAAGATGCAGCATTAGTAATCACAGTGTTTGCTAAAACAATAAATAGAATGCAGGGCACGGGTGATAAAGATGTCCACCTTCATGGGAAGATGGCAGTTGATACCATGTATGTTTACAGATAGGTGTAATGGTACAGGAGAACCTCTGTCAGATGACCACCCAAGAGACTATAACAAACTGGTCAACACAGGACCTGGGCCTGCTCTACTAATACCATACATAAGGTGCATGTCCACTCTCTGAAAAGTGGGTCAACTTCAGGAGGCGGTCAGTGTCAGGAGGTGGTCAGCTGCGGAATTTCTGTAGTTGAAGTAGCTTCTGTTGGACAGCCCACCTAGGTCCAGACTTTCAGGACACTTTTCCATCATTGCTCTGGGTCCTCAGTATGTGTGTGCTTTATTCTGGCTGCAGTTTATTCTTGGATTGGGCACATCCCCAATCTCGAGGAACCAAAAAAACTTAGTATGTCACAGTTTCTGTGGGTCAGGAATCCAAATGGAGCTTAGCTGGGGGCCTCTGGAGTGAAAAGTGAAAAATCTAGAAAAGTAGATGATCAAAAGCAAGTTTCCCCTACCAGTGCTGATTTCCTCATTACCCCATGCCCCCAAAGCCTCCATTCCTAACCACCATTCTGAGCCTTTCTAAGATGCACGAAAGATGATGAGCTCAAATCAGTTAGGAGAATGTGCTGACGTGACAAACTGAAACTATAGAAATACAATGGAACTCTTAAAGGAGATGGCAGGAATGTAAGTTGACACCAAAAAGAAGAAAAAAATAAAGCAGGGAGGTGTTACCAGTGTTATCCATTCATACTTTGTTAAAAATAAAAAAACAGTGTTTGAGGTCTTATACTACACACAGCTTTCATGAACATCAAACATGACCGATAAACACCATGTTTTAAACAAAACTCTGTGCACTTGTTTGTGCACATACGTGAATTTTTATAGGGAGAGAATTCTGGCATTCTCTCCCTAAAAGTTTTCTAGATTTTATCAAATTCTTGAAGGAGTCTGTGTCTCTCAAACAGTTAAGCACCACTGTTTTAGCCCCTAAATGTAGATGTTCACACTATCCATTGGAAAAGAGAAAAGATCTTAGTCTATATTTTCGTGGGAGTAAAAAATGGACCTAGATTCAGGAGACCACCTAGTCCATGAAGATGAGTCCTCTTCAAGTCCCCGGTCATCGTAGCCATCTATGAATTGAACATCATTACCTTAGTGGGCCTCAGAGCATTTGGCCTCTTTTACAGAGCTTTGACCTGGGACTCTTAAGGGCTAGCATTTGTCTCACTTTAACCACCAGGTTTCGCAGAAATGACTGGTTTTCTTTTCCTTTTTTTTTTTTTGAGACAGAGTTTCATTTTGTCATCTGAGTGGAGTGCTGTGGCATTACAGTTCACAACAACCTCAAATACTTGGGCTTAAGCGATTCTCTTGCCTCAGTCACCCAAGTAGCTGGGACTACAGGCACCCGCCACAACACCCAGCTACTTTTTAGAGACGAGGTCTTGCTCTTGCTCAGGCTGATCTCAAACCCGTGAGTTCAGGCAATCCACCCTCCTCGGCCTCCCTGATTGCTAGGATTATAGATGTGAGCCACCACGCCCAGCCTTGTTCTCTTTTATGTTACCGAACCATTGTGATATCACACTAAAGAACCAGGGCCTTCCTCTTCCTTGTCCCTCCATGACACCAAGACCCGGCCAGCCTGGGATTGATTAGCTGTATCTTTAGCTTTCAGGTTCCTCATACCTCAGTTCCTGAGGTTACCAAGGTAAATATCTCACCTGTCTCTCTCCAGTTTTAATTTGACCAAGAAGTAGGCTTGGAAACTTCTCCCAGTCTTTTCTAAATTGCTGCTCCTTTTTAACTCAGGATCCAGGGAAAGAGTATAAATTAAATCTTTAAGAACTCTTGTGAAGGCTGGGTGTGGTGACTCACATCCGTAACCCTGGCACTCAGGGAGGCCAAGGCAGGAGTGTGGCTTGAAGTTAGGAGTTTGAGAACATCATAAACAAAAGCAAGAGCCTGTCTCTACTAAAAATAGAAAAATTAGCAGGGCATAATAGCAGGCATCTGTAGACCCAGCTACTTGGGAGGCTGAGGAAGGAGGATCACTTGAACCCAGGAGTGTGAAATTGCAATGAGTTATAATGACACTGCCACCGCCCTATATCCCAGGCAACAGAGCAAGACTCTGTCTCAGAAAAACAAAAAAATTCCTGTGAAGCTGTCCAGCACTGAGATCTGTAACCTTCCCCATCACTGGCCTCTCCTAGATATGATTATAGGTCCTAGAGAATAGTGATTCTCAACTCTTTCTTCACATGTCAGTCATTCCCATCCATAGTGCCACTTCTCATGTCCTGTAATGATTCTTGAAAGGGCAGTGGGTATAAAGCAGCATCTCCAAGAGGGGAAAACACCATTGGGTTAGAGTCTGGATGCAGGGGACACTAGAAATAAACTCTTCCTACTATGGAAGAGCAACTACTCAGATGGAGACAGCTGAGTGTTAGGCCTCTAGTTCCCCATCAGAGGGTTTTGGTTTCTTCTCAAGATCTGTCAGAATCTGGTGCAGGAGATTTACTCCTGATGCCCATAAGGGAGGCCACACTCAGTAGAACTCACTGCTCTGCAGACTGTGTGGGGGATGCATCCAGAGCTGGCCCAGCCCTCAGTGCCTAGATCGACAAGGCCCAGTGTGTACCCCTCAGGAGCAATGGCGCATTGAAAGCCTTGGATCCTTAACCAAGGTTGGATACACAGGTTGGAGCAGCTGCTGGCTGAGAAGGGGATGTTCCCAGAATAAATAAATACCCAAGAATAAAGTCAGCCTATACCCAGTGAAAGCCTAAGCAGAAGCTGAACAGCATGCCGACCTTTTCTTGACTAGATCCTGTATGTAATAATGTAGGAGGATATTATGAAAATGAAAAACAATTGCATTAGCTGTTGCAGAAAGAAATTCACTGGCTTGATGGAATACAAAAGCTAAACAGTTGGCTATTTTTTTTTAATAAGTCCAGAGGCTGGAATGGAATATCCCTAATAATTTGATTATTTTGTTATGAAGAAGATACACAATGCAAAATATCCGTGCCTTCTGGCCGTGTCATTACCAGGGCAGCCTATGGGCCCCATCTGCTCTGATACCTTAGTGCCTTGGCCTGTGGGAGCCATATCAGCTCTGCAGAGTATCTTCTCAAGACAGAATGTCTGTGGTGGACGAACTCTGAGTAGGGGTGAGGATGGGGCAGTAAAGAGGATGTGAAGAGGGAGTTCGGAAGAGAGGAAAGGTTAGACCTGCAGGAAGGTACCCCCACCTTGCTTTTCCTTGGCTCCTGAATCATCATCCTGGTGGTCACTCTGTTCTTCCCAGCTGACTTTCTGGAAGGCCTCTGATGCCCAGAAAGGCAGGTGACAATTTGTGGACCTTCTGTTTTTGCTCTTGGCAGTGCCTTCTGTGATTGTGTTTTCTGGGCATTCAAGCGAGAGCTTTCCAGCTTGCCCCCTTTCCCTTCTTGTCCAGTTTATCACAGTTCAGTGAAGAGAACATGATGGACCCCTACAACCTCGCCATCTGCTTCGGGCCCTCACTGATGTCAGTGCCGGAGGGCCACGACCAGGTGTCCTGCCAAGCCCACGTGAACGAGCTGATCAAAACCATCATCATCCAGCATGAGAACATCTTCCCAAGCCCCAGGGAGCTGGAGGGCCCTGTCTACAGCAGAGGAGGAAGCATGGAGGATTACTGGTAGGGGGCTTGGGCCTGGAGGGTGGGGGGAGTCACCAACACACACTGGCATGAGGGCCAGATGGCCAAACAAAAACTGAAGGGAAACCCAGATCCTTCCGGGCTGCCAGGGGGCGGGAATGGTAGAAGCAGTACCCCACCTCAGTCCTCCCTCAAAATAAATACTGCTTTGTGCCACCTCCCTTTTTTAATGAATTCTGAGTGGCAAGGGACCGTTCAGAAAGATAAATAACAACATTAATAAGAATACTAAAAGTCTCCAGGAACAGATTTTTATGAAGTTTCACATGGAACTGCTTTCTCTAGTCAATAGCATCTCTCAGGTTCCTACTTTGTGCTGTGTATGGTGAGAAAGACAGCCCTGGGTCCCAGGGAATTCCTTTCTTATTCGGACAAGTTTAGATACGAGGCATAATTTCCTGACTGAGTTTGTAAGATGACACTTTAGAATGACTTCAGAAAGCTGGGAAGAGAAAGAGAGGTAAGCTCCATTGATGGTAGGTTAGGCACACTCGCATTCTGAAGCAGGATTAGCTTCCACGGGGCAGGGTTTTCCCTGACCTAGCCTGGAAACAGCTCTAAGTGGAATCCCTAGGACACACCTTTGGCAGAACCCTCTGTTAGACAAATCACTATTTTCACTTTACAGAAGTCACTATAACCCAGAGACCAGTGATGGTGTTTCGGGCCACCCAGTGATGACCACTGAATGCTGATCTCTTGTCTCTTCGTATGGGGCACCATCCATTACCCCGCACTGCTCACCACAATAGCATTTACCGTGTCATTTTTCTGTTAAACACAAATACAATTGCCTCCCTCTTTTAGTCCCTAATGTCCCTTACTTCCTCCCCTTCTCCTTCCCCTCCCAACTTCCCCTAAATAGCGTTTCAACTGAGCTGAAAGCACAAGCCAGCCCAAATAGGATTCCATCTAAATTCAACATCTGGAACCAATTCGACCAGCCCCATTGCTATTGACTGAGGTAGAGGAGGACAGGGGAGCTTGTTTACTTAATTAGAGGCCAGTCGGGCCACACTTCTCCCTGACCCCCACGGAAGAGCCTCTTGCCCAAATAGTAAAGAAATTGGCATTCATTTGTCTGTGCACATAATAATAATATCTGTGACATCCCTGGGTTCACTCCTCTCTGCTGTACTGCAGATTTCAGTGTGTGGGTGTGAGCTGGAGGGGCCTATGCTGGCCAGCTGGGAGAGAAAGCTTCTTGTCACCGACAGATGGTCAGTGGTGACTGGGGAGGTCGTTGGTCAGTTCAGTTCTCAGCATACTGGCTGACGAGCTCCAGGGAGCTGTCCTTGTGCATGTGACTTAGAAAGTTGGTTTTCCCCTGTGCATAATAGTGAAAAGCTATAGAACCGTTTTTCCCAATCTTTCTTTACCTTCCTGCTAAAATCTGGCAGAACATTTGCTGTTACTTCTCAAATATCAAACCACTGCAGGCTCTGGACTGATGCCCAGGGCACAGAGCTCCCCCACAGCCCTGTGCCCGCCTCCTAGTGGAGCAGGAAGGCTGTGGCTCACAGGGTACAGACAGGCGGGCACTTTCCTCCAGTTTGCTCCAAGGTGTTCTCCCCAGATCTCCTCTCCTGTTTGTTGTGCACCCAGCATTTATTAGCAGCCTCTGTAAAACCCACAAGATTAGTCAGGGAACAGGACTACCACATGCTGGGTAAGGAGGCCAGAAGCACTTGAGAATCCAGAGTCAGTGACCCTGGGTTGAGAGGGACCTCAGACCATGGGATTCACACCCACCCAGAAAACTCGTGGCCTCTCTTCTTCCTTGGGAAGAGAGAAGAACGCCAGCACAGTAAGTTAGGGCGATGAAGGAGGTGAGCAAGGGGAAATAGGAGAGGTAGAACTCTGAGAAGCCTGGACAATGGCCAGAAGGCAGGGTCAGCCAGGGTGAGGGGAGCATACAGGCTCTACTATGTGGGGAGCACCAGTGTCCCACACTGTGGAGAGAGGCAAATCCATTTCACCACACTTACCACCCTGGAAATGGAACCAAATTTTCTAGGACTACCTGCTGGGAGGCATGGCGGTCTTCTGAGACTTCGGGTGCTGGCGAGTCTACTAGGGGCATTGCTGTGGCTGAGGGTGTGTGACCAGAGAAACATAGGATTTTAGAGCAATAAGGGGCCTTAAAAAGCATTATCTTGCCTTTGCCATAAAACAGAGGTTTCAAAGTGGAGTTCCTGTAGCACCTACATTACATGGGACTGATTAGAAATGCAAATTCCTGGCTCCACCCAGAACCTCTGAGTGCAGCAGTCTGGTTTTTAAAAAGCCCTTCAGAGATCTCTGAATTTCAGAATTGTTGCCTTAGTGGATGGCCACGTAAATGGGCTTGAAGTCCTGGGGTAAAGTTGGCCTTTGCCCTGTGTACCTCTGGGGGGCTCCAGGAGGTTCCAGAACTGTCCCCAACGTCATCAGATGGTTCGTAGACCCCAAAAACAGTGAGAAATTATGCTTATGTTTTTTAATAAAGAGGATCCCTATCGATATTCTCGTAGAATGTTCTCTGGAGTTTGGAAAACCTCCTTGGAACTGATTTGCTCCATGTAGGGTGAGTTTTGAATTGATCACTTGGTGTTTGAGGAACTTCCCAGGAGTGTAGGACCCATCCCATGGGAATGAAGATGGTTTAGGTCTCAAAGGTAGAAACCATGTGGCCAGGCTGTAGGGTTGAGTGGGAGGGTGTTGCTTTCCCAGAACTGCCTGGAAAGGCTTAGTTGTTGCTACCTACCGCTTGATGGTGTGGGGGAGAACTTTAGAAATGAATAGAGTTTCTCTACTTTTTAGGAAGTAAGAACTTTACAGGTGCCCATCCTCTCAAACTCTGAAGTCCATGAGATCAGATGTAGAAACAACTTTCCTAGTAACTTCTCTGGCCAGTCTCAATTCTCTACCCTGGATACTTTCAGATTCTTCGAATTGTTTCAAGAACTTGACTGGGCTTCCATCCCTGCCCTGTAGCAGAGTCTAGCCCACAGCAGATTCTTCCTCCCCTACTTTTGTTTCCTACCCACTCCTGTGCCTCACCTCTTACTTTCTCATCAGTACACAGTCTAAACCACAAAGTAACCTCCAAGCACCAAGCAAAATAAGAAGGGAAGAAGTACCATTTGTTAAACTCTCTCTGCATGCCAAACTTGTTAGTAAATTGTTTCATTAAATCCTCACACAACAGATCATTATCTTCAATTTATAGACAAGGTAGCTGAGGCTTAAAGATATTAAGTAACTTGGTCAGGGTCACACACGACCAAGTGTCAGAGCTCGTTTTGAGAATCAGTTGTACCTGATGGGAAAACACAGTTTTTCTCTTCTACCAGACTTCCTCCTTGAGAACCAGGAATGAATTCACATAGGGAATTAGCCCTTAAGAAATTGAATTATTCCATATTTTCTTTAAAAAATGTGTTTTATAACTTCAAAAGGGCTTTCTTTTTAATCTCAAGATAATTCTAAGTCCCAAGTAGTCTCAAGTAGTTTTTGTAGCAGGAGCTAGACCAGAGAACTTCTGGAGCCTTGTATTTCATTATTAGCATTTGTCTGTTATGTACACTTAGGGTATACAGAGCATAAGATCAATTCGATGCCCTTGCTCCAAGGCTGTACGAAGGGGAAGAGAAGAATTTTTTAAGCAAACACTATGTCCCAGTCCCTCTTGCTTCTGTTGCAGTGATAGCCCTCATGGGGAGACTACCATGGCTGAAGACTCAACCCAGGATGTGACCACAGAGCACCACACAAGTGATGACGGTATGAAGCCCTGCTTCCTGGTCAGTGGGACTGCCGGGGTGAAGCAGAAGGAAGTGATTACATATCCTGTGAGCCTGGTCAGCCTTCCAGCACAGCCATCCCCTGAGGACCGCCAGGGGGCTCTCCTGTCTCTCATTTTCATTCCTTCCCTTCTGTGGAGGGACATCCCGTCTTCTCAAATAGAATGGTCTCTGTACTAAACCAGAAGAGAAAAACTAGACCTCTCATATTCTTGCCTCGCTTCCCAGCTCCTTGTCTGGCCTGGATCCAGCATGTTAGTCCCTTATCACAGCCCAGATTCCTGCTAGGTAGCTGGAGACCAAAGCGAAGGAAAGCACATTTGAAAAAGAGTAAGCCTGGGAAGCACCTGTGGCTCAGTGAGTAGGGTGCCAGCCCCATTGAGGGTGGCGGGTTCAATCTCGACCCCGGCCCTGGCCAAACTACAACAAAAAAATAGCCAGGAGTCATGGCGGGCGCCTATAGTCCCAGCTACTCGGGAGGCTGAGGCAAGAGAATCGCCTAAGCCCAGGAGTTGGAGGTTGCTGTGAGCTGTGTGATGCCACGGCGCTCTACCCAGGGTGATAAAGTGCGACTCTCTCTACAAAAAAAAGGGCAGAAAAACAGTAAGCCTAGGGAACAGAGAAGCTGGATACCCAGAACCCAATAGAAGCAAGCAGAGGGGAGTGGGAATGAGGATGCAGAAACCACACGCCTTTACACCTGCTGACTGGAAAAATTGACCCTTTCCAAACTACAGGCAGATGAGTGCTGAGCAGCCTGGTGGACGTGCATTGGGAGTGGAATGCTCAGCTGTCATCCTCAGGCCCTTCTGCAGTGCCTGTGATTTATTAGAGTCTGTCCCGCCAGCACATTTTCCTCTCCTTCCAACAGTTCCACACCTCCATTTCTGGATCACTTGGGCTCTAGAAGCCTCAGCAGCTGACAAGGGGCCTCAGAATTTTCTGGGCATGAGAATAAAATGGCACAGTCTATAGAGCTTTCCTTGCTTCCTGCCTTGCTGGGAATTCTGCAATCCTAGGCCAACTTTTAAAGGAGAAAAAAAATTAGGATTGCTTATTTAGATCCTGACGTCAAAAGCATCAGCATGATTATTTGCCACTTTAAGGAGGGCAGTAAGTGAACTAGGAAATTAGTATTGGATTAGAGCCTACCCTGTGCCCACACTGTTAGAGTCTTTATCTATGTTATCTCTTTAATCTCTAGTCAAATAGATATGGCTGCTATTTTATAGTCCATAAAATGGAAGTCAAAGAGGTCAAGTGATGGACCTGAGGCTGTAGAGTAGAGAAGGAACAAAGATTGGGATATTTAGACAGGCTTTCTCTTTAAGCTTCCTACAATGCAAAGCTTCCTGCCTGTTCACTGGCTGTCTAGGCATAGCCTTGGTTTTAAGCAGCCTCTCTGTTACTACCCAGACTAGCTGACTTTCATCTCAGATTCTAGGTTTCTGGGAGACTTCTTTTCTGATTTCTGCCAGCAGCCAAGAACAGATAAAGATACTGGTAACAATGACAACTATGACTAATGCACACATGACACCTACTATGGGCTGGGCACTGTTCCAAGCACTTTTACAAATTTTAAGTCATTGGCTTTTCATAACAATTTCATGACAAAGGCACTTTTACTATCCACATTTTACAGATGAGAAGATAGAAGCCACACAAAAGTAAAAATACATTACATTTGTGAACCCCTTTTAATTTTTCTAATTGCTCTCATGTGTATATAATGGTCACCAAATACATTTCCATCTTTTGCTCTTTGGAAAGTTGATTGGGCAAGTTATCTTCTCTTTATAGAGGCAAGAAGCTCAAGCTCCACTAGGAGGAATGAATAACATAAATAAATATTTAAAATATAGTATAATAACTTTTCTGGAACTAATGGAGTTATTGTATAATCTGAAAATAAATACTTCCCAAAGTACAGTATGGCAAGTTGGATGAGAGAACTCAGCGTACAGAGCTATGGAAACACCAAAGAAGTCACTGTGGGAAGCAGGGGTGTTGGAGTTGTGTCTTGGTGTGTTCATTCGGCAGATGAGAGAGAAGAATGGGGATTACCAGTGGAGGGAACAGCAGAGGCAAAGGCAGGGAAGAGGATACCAGTGCTTTTAGGGCAATGGCACAGCATACATGGGGATTACCTGCTTATAGAGCATCCAAAGCTTATTTTTCACACTAAGTTATCTTCCACTGTAAGTTCAGTTGATTGAGCTTTTCCACCCAATTCCTGAGTGTGTACATCCAAGCACACGTATTTCCTTCCTTTTTGTCCTTTTCAGAATGTGAGCCCATCGAGGCCATTGCCAAGTTTGACTATGTGGGTCGGACAGCCCGAGAGCTGTCCTTCAAGAAGGGGGCATCCCTGCTGCTTTACCAGCGGGCTTCCGACGACTGGTGGGAAGGCCGGCACAATGGCATTGACGGACTCATCCCCCATCAGTACATCGTGGTCCAAGACACGTACGTTGGGCCCCTGGCTGCACTGTGGGAGTGAAACTTCATGAGTCTGAGAAGACCAACCCCAGGGGGCACCAGTGGGTTGGTGAAAGCCCCCTCTTTCCCTTTACCCTACTCAGTAGAAAGTTTTTTAACATCTCCCCACTATCTGTAGCCCTGCAAATCACAATGAATTTGGAAACCTACCTGCCAGTGCTCATCCAGGTTTATACCTGATAAGTAATAATGAGGAGGTATTTATTTATTTTATTTGCTTATTTTTTTGAGACAGAGTTGCACTCTATCACCCCAGCTAGAGTGCAGTGGTATCATCATACCTCACAGCAACCTCAAATTCCTAGGCTCAGGCTCAAGTGATCCTCCTGCCTCAGCCTGGGAGTATAGGCACGTGTCACCATGCCAGGCTAATTTTTTCTGTTTTTAGTAGGGGTGGGGTAGTGGGGTCTCATTCTAACTCAGTCTGGTCTTGAACTCCTGACCTCAAGCACTTTTCCCACCTCAGCCTCCCTGCAGGCCTGAACCACCACACCCAGCCTGGGGTTTTATTATATTATATTATATTTGACCACCTATATTTCCCTTCTGGGAAGATCAGGTTGATAAAACATTTTTGTTTCTTTGTCACAGTTTTTTTTTGTCACAATTATGCTCATCCAATATGTTGAGCTGCTGGTGACACTTTTCCCCTTGCAAATGAAAATGAAAAGTTACTTTCTAGGAGAAATCAGCCTTATGGAAAGGACCCAGTTTATTTAACCCAGATGAGGCTGATTTCGGGAAAGATGGGAGCTAGGAGGGAAAGGATGTCAGAGAACAAAGGGAACCTGAACTGGCCCGGAGGCATGGGCTGTTAGTTGGTTCCAATCCGTTGAAGCAGTGTCCCCTGGGCCCACCCAAGCCTGCCTTCCTGTCCCTTTGCCCTGCCTCTGCCCCTAACTCCCTTCCCTTGGATACGATACTATCAGTGTTTTTAGTCCTTCCCTTAATATTATTTTTTAAAGGTTGATATCCTGAGTGAGTCTGCACCCTCCCAGCCTCTCCCCGGCTCGTTCTGCAGGGAAATCCTCCCTCTGTTGATAGCATCGAAAACCTGGTGGCAATCTGTGCGTGGACAGGACCCTCCCAAATTTAGCATTATGGCTTCACTACAGGATCAAGAGAAGATGAATTGTGAGGGAGAAGGGGCTTTCTTTGTCATCAGTAGCCAGAGGGGCCAGGAGAGCAGTGGAGAAACCTGGGACCGGCTTGGACTCTCTAAGCGGGGCTGAGATGCGCTACGACAGAGTGTGGCGGTGTCCTGCCTCGACGCCGGCATCTCCAGAGCCACCACAGAGAGGACTGTCCTTACCTGGCAGTGCCCGGGACCTCAGCAGATAAACCACAACCTGGACTTGCCGCCTCCTTCTCCAGGAGGTGGCCTCAGCCCGCCACCCTGAGAAAGCAGCATGGGGTAGAAGGCAGATGCCTCGAATCCAGGGGTCCCCTAGCCAAGCTTTCCAGAGGAGCTGAGGAGCCCGCAGAGCCCGGCGGATTATTTATTTTATTTAAACAACCCTCCAGCCCTTAGGTTTCCTTGCCTCTGCTCACAGAGCTAGCCCAGCCAGGTGTTGCTGTCGCCTCAGAGCTGTGTGGGGTCGCGTGTGTGTCGGGGGGGCCATCTTGCCGATTTAACACTGCTTTTTGTGTTGTTGTTGTTTTCCCTCCTCCCTGCCTGCCTGCCCCTTCTCCCCCAGCGAGGACGGTGTCGTGGAGAGGTCCAGCCCCAAGTCTGACATTGAGGTCATTTCTGAGCCACCTGAAGAAAAGGTGACAGCCAGAGCGGGGGCCAGCTGTCCCAGTGGGGGTCATGTAGCCGATATTTATCTTGCAAACATCAACAAGTAAGCTCTGCTTTTCATTTTCTGCTCCCTTGAATGACTTGCAACACCCAGCCTCACCCTCCAGCCTAACCCCCCCTTCCATTCCTGTGCTGCTCAGAGGCACCTAGCTCCCCCAGCCTAACAGTCTGCATGTGTTCATTGCTGCTGCAAGGCAGGCAGGGCTGAGGAAGCTTCTACAGGCCTTGGGGGCAGGTCCAGGTCTCCAGCTAGCTGCCCTTGTGCTGTGGAAGGGTGCTGTACTGTGTGTTCCCACGGTGTCTGTCAGCCCAGACCTTCCTGGCACTCTTCTGGCTAAAACTTTGGCCAAAGCTTTGGTCACTTTATGCAACTTGGTTTTGTACTGTTTCTCAGAGGTGCCTTCTCTTTTCCAATTCTGTCTCCCTTCACCCTTGTCTGTGCAAAGATTTAGTCTCGTGTGTGTCTCCTACTAGACTGATGTTGGCCCAGGTGGGTTGATTTCAATATCATGTGTCTGTTGCTGCCCCATCCTGCATTCACTCCAGTGGAGGAAAGGAGACCACTATGTCCCCAAGGAAAGCTTTGTCCTGAGCTCTTTGCTCATTGCCTCATGCATAGCTCCCTTTTATTCTGCCCCTCACAAGGGAAAATGATTTTTCATTTTTTCCCTATTGCGTTAGCCCTGTGTATTATCCCTCCCTCTTAGTCCCTTTGCACAGTCCCACTCCTGTCCAGCAGGCTCTTAACTCTGACCCCCAGCTTTCAATGTGGCTGTTAGCAACATCCTGGGGTTTTAACTCCACCTACGCCTGATCTGGCTGCCCAGAGGGATTCCACGCCTGCCTGCCGCTGCCTCCCTGAGAGGCATTCTGGTTATTGGAGAACTAAAGCCATCTCAAGGGGCCAGACACCAAGTCCCAAAGCCTACAGACCTCTTTCCGCCAGCCCCTGAAACTTGGCCCCGGTCCAGCAGGATGACCAGCTCCAGGGCGCTCCTGATGAATGTGGATTGGAGATGCTGTACAGTTTTTATTCCCCCGGGCTTTGGAGGAATGAAATGATTTGCACTTTGAAAACCTGTTAACCATAGCCTCTGGACACTGAGACTGGAAGGAGAATAAAAGATGCTTGTTGTTTTTAAACTATACCAGGTTTCCCAGATCTCTTGGCTTTTTTCCAACCAGACGGTAGCAGCGGGAGTGGTTGGGGCACGTGGCTGTTTGCCATCTCTTTCACCCTCAAGTTAGTAAAGTAGTTTATTCAGTTCACTTACTCAATGTAGTTATAATTTAATTCAGACCAGCAAAAAAAAAAAAAAGAGGATTTTATATTTGCCTCCAGCATACTGCCCTGCTGGGAAGGGAAACTAATATAAAGTAACTGTGGGCTAATCACATTTTCTTCCTTATTTATAAGCCTATATTATTAATAATTATAAGCCTATGATTAACTTGAAAACCAAGGCAGGTTTGGTGGACAGAGTGTTAAATAATTAGTTAAGTACATATTTTTAAGCCATTGTATACCACAGATTTCATGCCATTTGTAGGGAAGTAACAGCTAAAGTAGTCCAAAGATGAACATCCAGTAAAAAGAGAAGGTGACTCTCTTGAACTCCTTTCTTGGAGGTATCCAGCTTCTCAAAATTGGGTTCTTGGAGGCCAAGCCTCTGTCACTATGGCCTACCCAGATACCAGCTGGTCATTGGGTGAGCAGTAGCCCCCATGCATGTCTGGCCCTTAGGAGCAAGTCTGCCTTTCAGCCTTACTCCTGCCCACCCCCATCACTCTTCCCACACCCCTCAGTTTCCTGAGTGCCTAGGTTCTCTCTTACCCCTAGGCCTCCACGCCTGCTGCCTCCTCACCTGGTCAACTCCTCCTTTCCCTTCAAGACTCAGTCCCAAGATAGACCTCCTTAGGGAAGCTTTTCTGATACTGCAGCTTCCCCAGGCCTGAGTCAGGTACCTTTATACTATATTCCCCAAGTATTTTGAGTACCTCTTGATACTCATGGTGCACTCAGATCCTCTGTGCCCCAGAATGAGCTCCTTGAAACCAGGAGCTCTGACTTCCTCATCTTTACATCCCTGGGGCCGGGCCCGCGATAGGCATACTGCAGCCACTCCATAAATCTGCCTTCTCAGCAGTTTTAAGCTTGTGAGTCAGCCATACCCAAGTGGAAAAAGGAAATCAGCAAAGAATTATGAGGGTGGGGCATTTCAATTTACCATGCATTTATTACATATCTACTACTGTCATAGCAAGCACTGATGCTGGTTATTCAGAGGAGAATAAGATGTGGTCCCTTGTCTCAGAACTCATAGTCTGGCAAGGTAAAGATTATGTAAACAAGTAACTAAAAAGTGTGATCATGGATGCTCTGAAGGAACAGAGGAGGAAGGGATCCATTCTGCCTGCAGTTAGACTTAGTGGTGCCAGGGAAATCTTTGCAGAGGAGGGGTCATTTCAGCAGGGCCTTGTAAGACTCTGAGAACATCCTTTTTCCACTTGAGAAGGGCTGACTCACAAAGCTAAAACTGCCGAGTAGGCAGATTCATGGAGACGCTGATATGTGCCAGGTCCTGGGAGGGCTTCAGGGTTATAAAGATGAGGAAGACCTCAGCAGTGAGTAGGACCAGGTCTGGCTTAGAGCAGTGGCCCTGCCTCATGTACTGACCTCTCCTTATCCTATCCCATCCTTCCTTACACCTTCAGCTCCAGCTGCAGTCCCAGTCTCCCTTAGTAGATTCAAGATCAGAGCTGTCCAGCTGCCATCTGGACCAGGAGTTTCATTACTTCTTAGATTAGGTCCTTTAAAATCTGATTCCAAGAGAAAATGAAATTATTCAGCAGCAGGCAACACCCATATAACGAGGATCCTGCCAAGCCGTTTTGTGTAAGAGTCCTAAGTGGTCTGAAATAAACTGACCCAGAGCCAGAGCTGAACCCAGTGCTGGTTGACGTAGGAGTTAGGAGTCACGTAGTTGTATGCACATATTTCCACATTCAGAAAATGCACAAATGGGACCCTAACTCTGCAGCTTGTTGAAAACTATTCTGTTCCATATCTGCAGAATAAGCAACAACAGCCTCTTGCCAGAGCCCAAAATAATTACTCTTGTTGGATCAAGGGACATGCTAAAATTTGAAAAGTTAACTCTCCTCTTACCAGCAATTCCCCACCTCCTTGGTGATGGTGAGACTTCTTCTCCTACCTGGGACCTTGGGTTTCTGTTCACAGCAGAAATGGAAGGGGTCTTTTCATGAATCTATCTCCCATTAGAAACTTTCTTTTAATCAGACATTTTTTCAGACAGCACCTTACATCTTGAGAACTCAAAGCCCCTGACCACCAAGTAAGTATCCATTTCTCTTTTGCCCAGGTTGAGGGTGGCAGGGGAATAGAGACATGGAGAATACAAGAGAATACAAGAGAAGGTGACACCAAGGAGAGAACATGTTCCTTCCAGAAGTCCCTTGGTGCCAACATCTGTACCCTCTCACCTGTCCTAGCTTCCTCGGAGCCAGAGCTCCCTGATCACATTGCCCTTTCTGTTTGTGATTAAAGGCAGAGGAAGCGTCCAGAATCTGGAAGCATCCGGAAAACATTTCGGAGTGACAGCCATGTGTTGAGTGGTTCCCTGACTGACTCCTCCTCCCCAGGGGTGGGGGCTAGCTGCCGCCCATCCTCACAACCCATCTTGAGCCAGAGTCTTCCCAAGGAAGGGCCAGAAAAGTGTTCCATCAGTGGGCATGGGAGCCTCAACTCCATCAGCCGCCATTCATCCCTGAAGAATCGGCTGGACAGTCCACAGATCCGGAAGACGGCCACAGCAGGAAGGTCAAAAAGCTTCAATAACCATCGGCCCATGGACCCTGAGGTCATTGCACAGGTAACTGAGGGTCCTGAACAAACAGCATAAGTCTATACTTGCCACTGCCACTTAGTGCTGCCCATGCTAATTATAACAGGACTTGAAACAAAATAATATTTTATACATTATATACCAAATCCATGTCTACTGTTGGACATGTAGACCTGATAAGATGGCTTAACCCACAATCTGCCTATCCCTCCCTACCCAAGAAGAATCTGAAGAGAGAATAAAAGAATTCTGGCTTCTTGCTCATACATGGGCTATTTGCCAAGAATGCTGTAATTTTTACAGCCAGTAATTGGAGTAGATAAAACCCAGTTAGCCCATGTTTTGAGTCTCAGACCTCAGTAGACATTAGTGAGATTGCCTGAGTGTTGACACTCGGATGTCATTCTGGCTATATGTTTATATTACTCTGCTCATCCCCATTATCCTAATTCCTAAGGCTACTCTCTGGAACCTACTGTGTAGATGACCAGTCAACAATCTGGACCTTTCTCTGATCCATAAAGCAATTAATATGTAATTTGAACAATCTGTGCCTGGTCTTAAAGGCCCAAAAATAGTCTTGCTGCTGAGAGCTCAGATACCAAAATGATATATAGGCCAAATCTCAACATGCAGTGGCGATAAGCTTCCTGATTACAGGGTCTTTCTTCTGTGTTTACATCACATTGATGACTGTCTGTTTTCCATGAAATGTCAGAGATCCAACCCCATCTTTAAAAATCCGACTACCGGGGCCACTCCAAGCAGTTCACTCAGACGTCTCTCCCAACTATATAATTTTCATTAGACCAGGTAGGAACTAAGGGCTCATCGTTGCCCTCTTATGTCTCAACTGAGTTGAGATTCTCCTCACCCCGTTTTCCAGGGGGCTATAGAGGCTGGGCATGGTCTCTATTGGCTTAACTGCGGTGCTGTGCTTAAGGAGGTATACCTGGCAAGCTGAGCTACGAGCCTGAGATGTCTTGCTTTGCTAGCTTTCTATTCTGTGCCTCTGTTTAAGCTGTTGGCTGCAATCTGCCTTGCACCATGGGAATCCTCCCAGCTCTCCCCTTGGCCAAATAGGAATGTCAGGAAAAGGTACACAGCTGGGACAGACTCTAGATGCGGAGCATGACTGAGGAAGGAGGGGTTCTTCCTGAGTATTTTAAGGGTTTGAGAATGTCATAGGGATGAGTGAAATTGAATCACTGCCTGTGTCAAAACATCACATGTACCCTATAAAGATATACAACTGTTATGTACCCATAAAAAAGAAAAATTGAATCACTGTCAACAGAAAGCATGGATCACTCTGTAAGACAAAGAAACTGTCACTGGGTTCTTTGCTTAGAACATAGAATCTTTCAGTGTGAGCCTAATCCCAAGGAGTAGCACAATGGTGGTTTGGGGGTGCCAGACCCAAGTTGGGAGTTGGGAGGCCTCTCTGGGAGGCAGCTGGCTTGCTTATAAAGGTTCTTGGTTGTGCCTTGAGTCCCTGGGCTACAACTGCTGTTTAAGATTTGAAGTGCTCCCCTGATTTGCAGGCAATTCACCTACATGGGCTTTGGTGCCCCCTCCTGGTCATTGTTTGGTCCCCTCCCATGGTGATGGGTAGATGAAATTGGTTTCAAAGTGGGCCATAGTCAGGGAGGAGGGGTCAGAAGAGGCATCTGATGATCTTCAGAGGCTGACCTCTTGAAACCTTCCTTAGCCCCTGAGGAGGAAGGACTAACCCTCTTAACCTTTGGCCTCAAAGTGCAAGAGAATAAAGATCATATTTCATGTCTACCACTTTTTTAGAAATTGATTATTATGTACAATTTCAAACTTACCCCTAAAATAGAGAGAACCAGATAATGAATCCCCATGTACTCCTGACCAAACTCCTGGCCACACTTAGTTCATCCACCTTTCCCCTTCCCACTGGTTATGTCATTTTATCCATAAATATTTTATACCTATCTCCAAAGCCCAAAGTCTCTAATTTCAAAACATCACAACCACTCTTTCTAAAGGTAAAGAATATCATGATAATGGAAATACCTCTGTCTCCCTTTCCCCACTTTTCTTGCATTCATGTGGTAAGATTTTTGGCCAGCTTACAGAAATCTAGGCATCTTACAGTTGGTCTCTTCGAGACTTGGCCTCTTGTTTGTAGAAGTAGGATCCTTGGGGACTTCTCCCTTCCTTTGCCTCACCTCCTCCTTTTTCCTGTTTTGCAGGATATTGAGACAACAATGAACTCGGCCCTGAATGAGCTGCGGGAACTAGAGCGGCAGAGCAGCGTCAAGCACACCCCTGATGTGGTTCTGGACACCTTGGAGCCCCTCAAAACCTCCCCGGTGGTGGCCCCCACATCAGAGCCCTCCAGCCCCCTGCACACCCAGCTTCTCAAGGACCCAGAGCCAGCCTTTCAGCGCAGCGCCAGTACTGCTGGGGACATCGCCTGCGCCTTCCGGCCTGTCAAATCTGTCAAGATGGCTGCCCCAGTCAAACCACCAGCCACACGGCCCAAGCCCACTGTCTTCCCCAAAACAAATGCCACTAGCCCTGGTGTCAACTCATCAGCTTCCCCACAGTCTACTGACAAGTCTTGTACTGTCTGAGGCATATAATTTAATTCTAGACAAGGGGACTGACTGATATTAAAATCTTCCTATTTAACTAGCGTGGGGACTTCAGTTGAAAATTAGATTCTAAGTTCTTGCAGGAATTAGCCTCCCCATTACCTAAAACCTTGAGAATGAAGCCCTCATTGTCTCCTTCCACTTCCCTTCCCACTGCCCTGTTTCCCCCACTCATCGTAATCCAGCCAGCTGCAGTCCATGCCGTTCTTAGGTTAGCCAGAGGCAGAATTTTTCATTATCAAGTCACTGTGAAATCTGGCAAGGCATGTCGTAAGGACGTGAGCACAAGTCTCAGTCCCCTCAGGCCATGGGGATGCCTTGACCAGATAGTTGGCTACTGCCATCTAGCTCTCAGTGGCATCTTTTTTTGGGTACTGATTATAGAGAATCATATATAGTCCATTCTTCATTTTACACACACACACACACACACACACACACACACACAAGAATCTTTTCTGTCTCTGGCATGTGTAGCCTCTCCTGTTCATAGACCAGTCTCTTTGTAAGTTATTGTGGCAGTTCACATAGGAGCCACCAGGGGTCTCCGTTTCCGTTACAAACTTTGTTCCCTCTGGGCCAGAGATTCTGGCCTTTGAAATCTCTCCATCACATGAGACACAGGAGATTTCATAGGATGGAGCAATCCTGTAACCTGTCTGGGGCTGGGGGGGGCTTTCTCTCTGTTTTCTTTCTGTCAGTGTGAATTGGTCATTGGTGTCTGCTCTTGCTCTCCTCCGTCCTCTAGAAGTACACTCCAATCTTATTAAGGAACGTTTAAAGTTTTTCTGAATGTATAGATACTTCCCGGGTTCCTATATTTGTCCCTGATCATTTTCCATTTGAGACATTTTCCTGTATAAGATGGTTTTATAGCTGGTTCCTTTTAGGGTAAAGAGTCTTTAAGAGAGTTTTATTATATTTATGGCAGGTTTGAAAAAGGTAAGAAATGGGTCCTTCTTCCTCCTACTTTTGTTTTTGACACTCAAAAATTAAATTCATTTTTCTATTAAAAAACTAAATTCAGCTTTGCTAACCCAAAAATTGTTCCCAAATGCAAATGTATTTTTAAGTTCACCTGTTATTTTGGTTATTTTTTAAGGTCTCTCTTCTGGGACCAAAAGGGGCTTAGAGAGCCCTAGTTAGAATAGAGGCACTGTCCCTTAAAATTAGTTTTCATTTATCCAAACAAGGACAACTAAGGGTAATTTGACCTCACAAGCTCTAAATCCTTTCCAAAGCCAGAATCTAAAGAAAATTAAAAATTGGATGCTGAATATTTTGGCCCTCCTTTGGCCTTTTTCCCTGAATCCTCTCAAAATACAAAAATGATACCCTTGTTTGCTTCAATTCAGTCTCTAAACCTGATGCCCGTGTTCCCAGTTCCCCTAAAGCATCACGCTACCTGGGAGTACCAGGACTGGAGGCGTTCTTGTCTCCATGGGTCTCAGACAGCAACTGGAGTTAAAGCTGAAACTCACTCCTCTTCGTTTTCTGCTTTTAAAGCTGTGCTTTTGTTTTAGCCTTATTATCTTCTGTAGTTCAGGAGAGATGGTGGGTTGCCATGCAGGTAGGAAAATCTGTCTTCTTATCTTTCCACCTAGAAAAGATCCTTTTTGGACCAACATGTGAAGTTGGTAGTTGGATCTATAGAAAGTGGTAAGGTTTTTTCCTTATTCCGTGTGAAGGGAAAGGGAGCTTTGTGGGAAGCCACTACTGTGCAAGCCAACGTGTGGCACCAGAGAAACCGTTCAAGAGCTAGAAGGGAGAACCAAAGAAGCCCTTCAGTGAAGTGTGTCAGCCCACCAGAGGCACCTTACGAGCCTTTGGATTCTGGGCCTCTGTCATTCTGTTTACTGGTCTGTCTCCTGGGCTTACACAGGTCCTGAGCCAACTGGAGGCTTTCATACCCAAGGATCTGTTTCCTTGCTGGAAATGAAGCCACACCCTTCACTTTACATTCCTTCTAATCCAACCAATCAAAATTGATACCCACACCTGCCCTGTCCCCCCCTCTCCAGCACATTCCCCTTTAAGAAAGTAAAAGCAAAGCTTCCTTAATGGCAATGTTCTGGGCCTATTCTGTTGCTCCTGCCTTATTTCTCTTTCAACCCTGTACATGACTTGTGTTCACCATCCCCTTGGTCAGTGTCCATCTGCTGCTGATTTGCATCATGAACTGAACAGTGTGTGAGTGGTCACCTACTAACCCAACCCTGGGAGCAGAGCTGTCTTCCCCATCTCTGGTGCTCCTGATACCTGTGAGATGGTCCTGTTGAAAGGACTAGGAACCAATAGGAGGATAGTCCTTCTCGGTGGAGCCCACTGCGGTCAACTGGAATTGAGGTTGCACACTGTGATTTTACACCGAAGAGCCAAAAGGAGCTGGCTACCCAGGGCCTAGGGAGACCAGCCTTCCTCAGATATGCTTGCTGAAACCAGCATGATGCTTCAAAGAGCCCTGCTCTGCCCCTGTGGCATGGATCCTTCTCCTGATGTGGACTCTGAAGGGTCCGTCTTTGAGAAAGAGAGGTGGAATGGGGCTGCTTGCATCCCAGTTTGGAAAAGTAGAGGAGTTTGTAGCCAGCAACCTGTAAACTGGAAACACTGGTCTCAGCCAACCTCCTCAGGGCGCCCTGGTTTCTCCCCAAGCAGATGAGGCGTGATGACGCCAGCATCAGGATGAACAGAACACTGGAAGGGCTGGTGTGTATGTGCTTCACGTGCAGAAGAGAAGTTACATCTTCCAGGGAATTGCAATGTTGTGGCGTCTGACTTGTATGTCACATTTGTGTAAAATGGTATATTCTTTAAAATAGTGTTGATAACTGGAATATTGTATGTATGCTTGGAGATGCTTTGTGTGAACCTAAGACTGTCGCTCAACAGATGTTGGATTGGGGAAAATCCAAAGCACAACTTCAAAATAAAATACATTTTTAGGTTTCAGTGTTGCAGTTCATATCCCTTCTTTGAAATCTCTGATTTGAGAGTGCAGCTGCCTGGGAAGGATTTTGATTCGTCTGAGCTAACAGAGCCCTGCCTGGCAACAGACAGAGAGATGAGAAGACCTTAGAGCCAGCCACCTTCTCCCTCCCCCACCAAGGCACAGCAGAGTTGCATTTAGTATGGGGCCCTCCCTTCCACCCCCACCCAGCATTTCCATTTAGCCTATGGTGGAGCCTAAGAGGTTTTATGGAAAATCTTCCAGCTCACCATTGGGCAGTCTGTTGCCATGAGAACTATTTCCTTTACAGAATCCACCTTCCCTGTTTTCAATGAGGACGTCTCATTTCTATCTCTAGTCAGATTTCCTGACTTGGGAGGAGTGAGGCCTAAGAAGTTGCTTGGAAATTTTGCCAGCTACAGCCAAAGGCGACCAGAGGTTCTATTTCTTCCCCAACCAAAGCCCTGAGTCATTCTGCCCCCAGCAGGCCCCCTGCCTCTGGGAGAAGAGCTAACCATATGCTACACTAGCAGAGTGGGAGAGACACAAGATGCTCTCTCTTAGATTTCGATTCTAGCAGAGCATGGGTTCAAGGGTACAGTTCTTCAAAGGTAACAACTTCAAATGCATCCTAGATCCCCTAAGGCCCACACCATTTTCAACCCCCAGCCCTAGACCAAACACTTGACATCCTCTTCTGAGGTTTGCTATCTCCAGCTACTACTTGTATATTTTTATTCAACTCTGTCATGCCCTTCCGACCTGTCTTCTCCTCCCCCCACCACCCCCTTTAAAGGAATAGCTACTGTCTGGAGCTTCTCTTGCTAGGCTCTGGGCTTGGGTGAGTGAAAGCGAAAGCTGTTCTGCCACCCTGTGGTATCAATGAGTTCTGGCTCCCTGAATGGAAGTAGAGTGGCGATGGCCTAGAACACCCCAGAGCAGCTGTGAGATGGAGCCAATTCTTTTTTGGACAGAGTCTCACTCTGTTATTGTGAGTAGAGTGCAGTGCTATCACAGTTCACAGCAACCTCAAACTTTTGGGTTCCAGCGATCCTCTTGCCTCAGCCTCCCATGTAGCTGGGACTTGAGGCACTTGCCACAATGCCTGACTAGAGCCAATTCTTAAGCTGTGAGTAGACCAAAGAGCCTTTGCAGAGGGTCCTAAGGCAAAGACGGGCTATGCTTTTTAGGTCCTCTGCATTCATCTCATTCTCTGATGGGAGCTTGATGGAAACTAGTGGCAGTGAACATAATCAAAATACAAGTCCCTTCCAGGCAGCGCCTGTGGCTCAAAGGGCGCCAACCCCATATGCCGGAGGTGGCGAGTTCAAACCCAGCCCTGACCAAAAACTGTAAAAAAAGAAAAAGAAAAATACAAGTCCATTCCATCCAGCTAAAAACCAAAAAGGAGATCGGGTAGGTATGAGTTTAGGAAATAGTCTTTAAGATTATTTAATCTAAATGTATATATGCATAGGTATGTAATGTTTCTTTTTACTCAGGAGTTAGCAACCCTGGCATATTCCAGATGCCAAAGACTGGATCATTTAAACAAACTTTAAGCCTCTGTGTGCAAGCACTGTCACACAGTATGAACAGAAAAAACAGGTAATGCAGCTTTCTTTCTAATCAGAGAGGACAAATAAATGAGCAAAATAACTGTTACTCTGAAAATGGAGCACTGTAATGAGATAGTGCCTGAGAAAGGCCATTCCGGCAGGAAGGAGTAATGCAGGAAAGGCCATTCCGGCAGGAAGGAGTAATGCAGGAGTAATGCTGGGCCTGGTAAGGTTGAGATGACTGGTAGATGTCCAAGTGCAAATATCAGACACTTGGATGTATGAGTCTGAGGTCGCAAGGATAGATTATACCTGAAAACATACTAGAAGCACCATAGATGTATTCAAACAATCCTCGGAAGAATGTGTAGGTGGAAAAAAAGAAAAGGTTCCAATAATTAGAAACCCAGCAAAGAAGAGAAGTGACAATGAGGTAGGTGGTTGAGAGGGCAGGGTCACAGAAACCAAGAGAAGGAAGTATTTCAACAAGGAAGAAGGACCAACTATTGAATGCAATTGGGGTAAGATGAGGCTGGCGTAGAAAGGGAATTCTTTGGTTACCTGGACAAGAGCATTTTCAGTAGAGAGATGAGTCTGATTCAAATGGGTTAGGCAGCAGATAAGAAGGGAAGAGGAGGCATTAGCTCTTGACAGCTCACTGAATGGGGAGCATCAAGAGGAGTCAGGGCCAGATTTTTGTTTGGAAGGTGGACAGGACTGAGGCACATTTTCTCAATGGGCAGGACCCAGGAGAATGGGAAGAACGAGTATTCCAGGGAGGGGTAGGTTACATAGGACAACTGGAAGGGTCTGCCACCACCAGTAGAGGAGGCACTTTTCTCCTGTCTCATGGGAGGAAGGCAAGTCTGAGGACAAACACAAGGCAGGCAGGCAGTGGATGTGGGAATAAAAAAGTAAGGGCATTCATTCCCTTTTGATTGCTGCTTTTATTTCAAGGTCATTAGCAGAGAGGGTGAGAGGGAATGATGTGGGAAAGGTTTGAAGAATCAAGAGACTGAAATACTTGCTTTTCCATACTAGGAAAGATGACACATGGGGGCTCAGGGACCAGTTTTCTTCAGCGGCCTGGATGCTGCTCCCACAGCTTCTGTTCCCACTGCCCAGGGGACCGGCTGCAATGTGTGTCCCTCCACCCAACGTTCCCAGCCAGAGCCGACTTCTGAAAGTGGCAAGGAGCCAAGTGGGCTCTGAGATCTTGTCACTGAGCCCTTCATACCTGTGACAGAGCACAGCAAGTACACACTGCCCCTGAAATTCCACCACCCAATGTCTTCCACATAACCGCTTCCCATCCTTTTCTTTCCTCCTCTTGTTAAGACATTGGGCAGGCGAACTGGCTGTGGCAAACTGGCTCAGGCTCTGTAGGGGCAGAAAAAGCAACTACTATCTATTCAGAGCCTCCCAGGCAACAGACACTTCATCTTATTTTGTTTTCACACCAAATCTTACAAGAAGGGTTGAGTGACCTGCTCACGATCACCCAGAATAAGTGACTGCTGTGAGGATGTCACCCGTTTCTGCCCTTTCCACTATACCACGCAGCCTCTTTGGAGAATCCAGAAAGGTTTTCCCTGAAAGCTGCCATCAAGGACTCCCCTCTTCCTGCCTGTGGTTCTTCTACTACCTTTGGATTGCCACTTCTGTTTCTATGACTCGTCAGAGCCACTCAGGAAAACGTGGTGAATGAAGCCTCTTAGGGACTTCCTCTTCCCGAAGGAGCCGAGCTCCTGCACCTCCCCTGATGAAACTCCCTGGCTGGGGCACAGGCAACGCATTGCCTCATCCACACAGAGGGTGTGACCTCACTGAGGATGCCTAACCAAACTCGATCTGTCAGTGCACATGGCTCCGGGCCACCTCCACTCCCTCTTCTCTCCACCCTTTTCCATGCTCCTGTCCCCCCTCTGTGTGCCCACTGCTGGGATTTCCTTCCCTCCAGGTCCCTTTTCTCCACCTAACTCTTCTTTTTCCTAAGTCCAAGCAGCCCTTCTTCCGGTTAAACCTTTCTTAACCACCTTCCTCTCCCAGCCCACCACGCAGTTTACAGAATTGCTGGCTGCAGAAGTATCTTATCTCCTAGCACTCAGCATGCGATCCTGGACCTCCAGGCTCCGGGGGGATGCCCGGGTCTCACCTTCTGCCAGCGCACAGTGCCTGCTTCCTGGTAGGAGCTAGACACATGTTGCCTTTGAAAGTGCTAAACACACCGGGAAAGAGAGTGGGGCTTGCTGTGGGAGAGGAAAGTAAGAGTGCTGATGAGGACCGAGCCAGGGTCACCAGGGAAAACAGGTAAAAGTTTACAGATAGGCTAGGTTATGTTGCGAACCTCAGTGGTCTAGGACAACAAAGGTTGATCTCTTCCCACAGCCAAGTGTCCCCGTGAGCCAGCTCTGCTCCTGACAGGCACACCCAGACTAACAGAATCACATACAACTGCCAAGAGGGCAGAGCTCAGGGGCAGGAGATGTCTTGCATCAGCAATTAAATGCTTTTGCTGGGAAGTCACATGTGGCCCCCCCTCCCCGTCACAGGGAGCCAAGGAAGTGCAATTTTCTGCACCAAGCAGGTGGGAAGCTCGGAATACTAGTGCAACATGAGGGGCCTGGTCCTGCCTAGTGTGAGAACCCACAACAACCTGCCACTGCGGTGTCAGGAGCAGGTATGTCTATCTGAGCATGAGTTCTGAGCTCTGCTCCTGTTCTGGTGTCACTGTGGTAAGGGTGGGGTTGGCAGAGGAAACCACCAGGTGTGGCCTTGGGAAAGTCCCTCCAACATTCTATAGAAACATGGAATTTCCTGGTTTTAACCATTTCGTATCCAGCTGCTATCTCAGAGCTAACCAGTGCAGCACAGATCTCTCCAGCCTCCTAGGACATTTGATTTGGGGCACCAAGTCCTGGCTGGGAAGTTGGCACCTGGGTTCTAGCCTCAGCAGTCTCGGAAGATCACGGGCAAATTACCCAAGTTGTGTGGGCCTTAATGCCCTCAACACCCATCTGTAAAATGCTTTCTACTTTCCCAAACATCTCCAGATATATTGTTCCATGGCATCCATGCAATCTACAGAGTGAGTGTTACCATCCACATGCTGTGGGTGAGAAAGCAGGTTGTGTGCTGTGCTCAAGGTCATGCTGAAGGGCATCGCCTGGGTTCCAGTGCTTGCTTTTCACTGGGGGATGAGTCACATCCAACCTCTCCTAGGACTGGCTAGGCATAGGTCCTAGACCTCCCTGGGATCCTGGGTGCGGGAACTTGGTCTTCTCAGGCAGCTTTCCACCTGGTTAACCTGCCCAACCTGCTCTGTTGACTCTGGGCAGAGCCCTGAAATTCCCTGCTCCAGTGAACTGCAGGAGACACCAAACAGTACCCAGCGGCTTGCCACAGCCACAGTGATCAGGGCCTCAGTTCCTGGTGTCTTTGGGGCTCAGGTTCCTACACCTTCCACATCTCCACTTGGAAACCCAGAGCATCCTCTTTCTCCTTCCTGCTGAATTGGTGGCTGCACTGAGCTGCCTCTGTCTCTTTAAGAGAGACAGAAAGAGAGAGAGAGAGAGAACAAAATCAGGAAGTGCGAGAGCTGAGAGCCAGGGCTCAGAGTTGAAGTGGCTGTCCTGCCGCTAGAGAAGCCAGGAGAAAACCCACCAGTCCCAGTTCCTGGGGTGGCACAAAGCCATTTCAACTGGCCCTGCCTGCGGGTCCTAGGGGCCTGTGGCTACCAGGATGCTATGAGCACTGCCCACAAATGACAGCAAGTCCTGAAAGCTCTAGGGGCCCAGTCCCACAAGCCTGTGTCTCCTGCAGCTGAAATGGGGTGAGTGTGCAGTGTCCAGGGGGAGGCTTGGATGGGGGAAGCAGGCAAGGGGCAGGGCAGGCAGAAGTCAACTGAGAACAGGGGTTCCTGCATGTCAGAAGCAGCTCTCCAGGCCCAGAGTCCCCTCCCTGTGTCCCTCTGTGGCTGTTGGGGGCAGGTTGTGTCATGCACTCCCTCTCTGGCTGGCACTCTTGGAAAGGATGGCTTGGTGTCCAGTGAGCGCAGGGAGAGTTATGGCTTGCTGCCTCCCTAGGCTCTGCTTACCAACACCGGAAGGCAGCGGTCAGCTTCCAGTGCCTGCCCTCACTTTTCCTGGGTTCTGTCTCCCGTGCCCAACCCTAGGAATAGAAGCAGCCAGGAAAGTCTCCCGGAACAGCTGGGGAATAGGGCTGGAAACCCCACCACCGCACACAGCCCTGTGGGGGAGGTGACAAACAGGAAAGGGTTAAAGGGCTAGGGCCGGTGGCCTTTGATGGAGGCAGAGAAGCAAACAGCACCAAGGGGTGCCTCTTATCCGCCCTTCTCTTTCCGGTGCAGCTCAGCTCCTGGACTCACCACAGACAGACAGCATAAGACACACTTGCCAGGGAGAGTTTTTGTCTGATTCAGGACAGCCCAGGGCGTGGGGTAAGTGCACTTGGCCACAGGAGAGCCTGAGGAGGGAGGGAGGTGGTGGGTCAGTCTGGCTCCTAGGTTCCACCATCCCAGGCTAATGGGCTGATGAGTCCTACCACTGTTGCCACTCACTGAGGGCTGCTGCGCCCTCCTTGCACCAGGCGTTGGGGTAGGGGCCGCAGAGCATGCAGAGCAGAGCCAGGTACATGCACCACAGTCACAGAAGCAGGGGCATGCTGCCTGTCTGCAGCTGGCCCCTTACACCACACTGCCCCTTCCCACTGCATCTTCAGGGGTTCCCTGCCCCAGTACCAGAGCACAGACCTGCTGGCTGACTTCAGGCTCAGCGGGGAGAATCTGGCTGACTTATTCCTACTGAGCTACCATGTTGTCCCAGGAAGCCTCTCACTACCTCAGCCCCTTCTGTATAATGCAGACATGAATAGATTATCTGAAATCAGGAACTGACCACCAAACTCTTCAAGTGGCCTCCAGCTCAAGGAGCTGACATTACGGAAGATTTGCATTTTTTATAGAGTACAGAGAGAAGAGGCTCCAAGCTCAGGAACACAGGATTCCCGGCACATGGATCCTCAATTTGAGAACCTATAAGGGGTTAGAACAGGAAGAGGCCTTTTCTAGTCCAGGCTTATTTGAACATGTTTAAGGGATAGTGGGCCATCTTATGGTCCTGCCCCTAGGCATCCCAAAAAGGCCAGCCCTGGCCTTGTTTTTCAGAGTGGCATTGAGTTTGATTTCTCAGGCTGCACTGTCTGCAACCAATTGCTTTGAGGAACAGCCCTTAGGAAAGAAGAGGATGAAGGCAAAGATGGGGAACAGAGTGGTAGGAGCGTTTCAGATCCTCCAGAAGCTCCTAAGCCCTTAGGTTGTTGATTTCTTGCTTCTCCCAGCCCTGCTCACACACACACTCACATCTGCAGCAGTCCTGATCCTCTGGTGGACCTGGCCATGCTAGTTGCCTGGCTAGCAGCTGTCACCTTGCAGCAGCAGGAAGTGGTGGGCCTGGCAGACCGGCAAGCCGTGTGGGGTTGGGGGGGTCCAGGCTCATGTTGCAATCCTGGAGATTTGTGGTGGTGCGGGTGACGCTGCCTGACCCGGGGCCCTTCCTCCTGTACTGTTCTGCTTCCTGGGACAATCCCAGGCCTGGAGGCCAAAACCCAGAATTCTCAATGCCTGAGAGAGATGACAGAAACGAAGGTCTGTCTCTGCTCAACAGCTGGGGAGGGGGACAAAGGGGACCTTGGAGAGAGGACAAGTCCAAGGCCCTGTGAGTGGCACAGGCACAGGCTCTTGCTGTTGCATTGTGCTTCTTTTTGGGGAAGTTACTTAATTTTCTGTGCCTCACTTCCCCTGACCCTTTGCCTGTGGAAGGGCCACATGGAGCCCTCATGGGGCGGTCTTGTTTGGAGCCCAGCCACTAGTCATGTCCCCAGGTCAGGGATGAAACCCTGTGTCCCTACATGTGCTTCTTCAGGTGGAAGGTGACCAGTGAGCCTGGAGAAAAGATGCAGAGCACAGTCAACTACCTGTGGCACACGGACGACCTACTGGGGCAGGGCGCCACTGCCAGCGTGTACAAGGCCCGCAACAAGGTAGGGGGTGGCCGCCCGCCCCCTCACACCTGGGGAGCAGGCTCAGTCAGCACCCAGTGGGCTCCAGGGAGTGCGTGGCTGGACAGGGGCCCCTGGGCTCAGTTCAGCACACTCTGGGAAAGGAGTACACTGAGGTCTTCAGGAGCTGGAAAGGGCTCCTCTGGAGGGCGCCTGTCAGGTACAAGTTGGGACAAGAGAAAGATGAAGTCACCAAGAGAGTATCCAAGGAACGTAACAGTAATGGGATCTAGGGATAGCAGAGGTGGGAAGTGAAACTTGGTGACATATTTTGGATTTATCCTGCAAGAACATACAAAATGATGCGCCAGACAGACCAGGTTCTAATCCCTGTTCTGCTGCTAATGCCAAGCAAGGTTGGCTGTTGTGTAGTTATTGTCACTGGCAGGAGTACTAATGAAAAGCTACCCTCTGCAGGATATCAGGTGTGCCAAGCCCTTTTCACCTCCTGGTGCTCAACCATCTACCCCAATGTAGGGGAAGGAGCTGAGGTTGGGAGATTCCATTCAACCTGGCTGTCTGCTCATCTTTGGGGTTGAGCTGAATGAGGCCTAGGAGAAGGTGGCTGTTCCCCTGTGTCAGTGGGATTTGTATTATCCCTCTGCTATCTCCCACTCCTCTCTCCCCTGTGACAGAAATCTGGGGAGCTTGTCGCTGTGAAGGTCTTTAACACTGCCAGCTACCTGCGGCCCCGGGAGGTGCAGGTGAGAGAGTTTGAGGTCCTGCGGAAGCTGAATCACCAGAACATTGTCAAGCTCTTTGCAGTGGAGGAGACAGTGAGTCCAGGGCTGGGGTAAAGGAGTATGGTCTTGTCCTTGGCCCTCGCAGTCTAGGGAGAGTCAAGCCATACACTCATAGTGGCCTGCTCACCAGGAGTCAAACTGTAGAGGGGAGCAAAGAATGCAAGGAGGGGAAGGGGTAGCTCAAGGGAAAGAAATGGCAGAATCAGTGTGTAAGCAGACAGGGCTTCCTGAAGAAGGTGATCTTGGATTCCAGTGTGGGATCAGTATGAGGCCAAGGAGGGGAGACCAGGCTAGAAGCAGGGACCCTGAGAGTGGGGGCTCTAGGTTGAGCTGAGACACCTCTTCTTGATGAGTGGGGGGCGAAGTGCACTCTCCCCAACCCTTCCTCTGTCCCACCCACAGGGGGGCAGCCGACAGAAGGTGCTGGTGATGGAGTACTGTTCCAGCGGGAGTCTGCTGACCGTGCTGGAGAGCCCTGAGAATGCCTTTGGGCTGCCCGAGGATGAGTTCTTGGTGGTGTTGCGCTGCGTGGGTGAGCCCTCCCTGGCCCTGCCTCCCTGCTCAGCCCAGCCGCAGGCCTGGGACACAGCCTTCGGGGCAGGACCCAGCTGTCTGAGTCCTGCTAATCATTCAGTTTCAAACGCCAATTTATAAATAAAATTTTAAAAATATTGGACACCAACATTCATAGCAGCGTAATTTATAACAGCCAAAAGATAGAAACAACCTAAATATACAAACAAAATGTGGTACATATATGCAATAGAATGCTATTCAATTTTAAAAGGGAGGAAATTCTGACACCTGCTGCAACACGGATGAATCCTGAAGACATTATGCCAAGTGCAATAAGTCAGTTACAAGAGGACAGACACTGTAATTCCACTCACATGAGGTGCTCAGGGTAGTCCAATTTATAGGGACAGAAAATAGAATGGGGGTGCCAGGGTCTGAGTCAGTGGGGGATGGAAGTGTTATTTAATGGGTACAGAGGTTCAGTTTGGAAAGATGAGAAAGTTCTGGGGACAGGTGGTGATGGTGGCCAGGCAATGCGCCTAAAGTCCCTGAAGTGTATCCTTACACATGTTTAAAATGATAGATTTTGTTATGTGTATTTTACCGCAAATAAGTGATACAAAAGGCTCTGCTGTCCTTGGGGAGACAGAGTCACTTCTCTGATTTCCTAGAGACCCCAGCTGGAGCCTCCATACATACCCCAGTGTTCTCGGGACTCCCTCCTTTGTCCTGGGCCCACCTCTGTTCCCCACTTTTCTCGAGGCCTTGTCAGCCCATGCGAACTCCCTGTCTATTATGATGCAAGGGCAGCCTTCCCACCAGGATGAATCTCAGACTCCACACTGTCCTTGGCCAAAGCCAGCTAGCAGCTCCCCATCTGTCCTCAGTGGCTGGCATGAACCACCTGCGGGAGAACGGCATTGTCCACCGCGACATCAAGCCTGGGAACATCATGCGCCTCGTGGGGGAGGAGGGACAGAGCATCTACAAGCTGACAGACTTCGGGGCTGCCCGGGAACTGGATGATGATGAGAAGTTCATCTCTGTCTATGGAACGGAGGAGTACCTGGTGAGTGAGCTGCTAAGCACCTGCTGCCTTGAGCTATGGGCTTCCCTGGCCTTGTGACTCCTTCAGTTGCCCCATAGAAGGGGGTCTGGCCCATCCACCTGCTTCTGGAAAGTGTATATCTCACCCCCTGCACCCCAACCGGAGGGAGTCATTCTGTTCTCTAAGATAGAAGGAGCAATGCCACAGTCTGTCCAGACAGCCCGCCCCATAGATGACCAGATGGAAATGCTCTGGGCAGGCCACTGGGATACCCATTATTAGGATGATAAAAGAGAAGGGTTCTGAGTGGTCCTGTTTCCACCTGAAGATGGTGGAAGGGATTCTGACAGGTGGGGGTTCAGGCCCTTACTCATTTCTCCCCATGGCTGCTTTCTGGTTCTCTTTCTACAGCACCCCGACATGTATGAGCGGGCAGTGCTTCGAAAGCCCCAGCAAAAGGCCTTTGGGGTGACTGTGGATCTCTGGAGCATTGGAGTGACCCTGTACCATGCAGCCACCGGCAGCCTGCCCTTTGTCCCCTTTGGTGGGCCACGGCGCAACAAGGAGATCATGTATGGTGGGCCACAGGGCAGGGAACTGGGGGGTGTCTTGGACTTTCCCCTATTGGTTCCTGCTATGTCCCCTGTTCCCCCTCGAATTCAGACCCCATTCCCCAGCCAGGCTCCGGTAGGTCCTTTGTTAAGCAGTGGGTCAAAGGAGGAGCCAAGCCCTGCCCACGGCTTGGTGGGAGCCTGCTAATTCTTCTCTTAGTTCAGTGCATCCCTGTAACTCTCCCCTCTTTTACTGCTCGCTTCCTCACAGCTGAGGCTCAAAAAGCGACTTGTCCAGGGATGCAGAGAGCCTGCCAGGGGCAAAAGTGGGGAAAGAACTCAGCCTCCTGTTCCCAGGTCCAAGGTCTCCATAGTTTCCGGCTGTCTGATAGGAGCAACAGGTAGCTGGAGACAGTAGCTGCTCTCCTTAAGTGCCCCACCCAAAGCAAGACAGATCTGAAGTGGATTAGCAGAAGTTCGACGCACCCACCCTCATCTCAGGGGTTGAACTGTGTGGAACCTGTATTAGGCTTCTGGGAAGGGGGTCATCAGGGAAGGCTAGACTCTGAAAGGAGAGGAGGATGTCAGGGGCCAACTACAGCCTGGGCAAAGGTGTGGAGGCTGCCAGGCTGGGGCAAGTGGGGTAAGGGGAGAGGCAGTGAACAGGGCAAAGTTCTCTCTGCTTGAAGGAAGAGCTTAGCATGGGAGTTCCCAGGCACAGTGAGCTCCTTGGAGGAAAGCTAGGCCTCTCAAATTCTGTTTTTCAGGCTATCTTAGAGTGGCTGGGTGCCTTGACCCAGGGCTCTGAGCCCTGGGCCTCAGGCTGAGTTTATCATCCCTGGAAGTGTGATAGCTGGGGTCCCACTGACCTGGCCCTGCCTCACCCCAGGTACCGCATCACCACAGAGAAGCCACCCGGGGCCATTGCAGGCACTCAGAGGCGGGAGAATGGGCCCCTGGAGTGGAGCTACAAACTCCCCATCACCTGCCGCCTGTCCATGTGAGTGGATTCTGCTGGGTAGAGTCTGGGCTGAGTGTCACTGCTCTCCACTCAGTCAGGATTTCTGAGGCCTCTTCCTGCAGGGGCCCCAGGAACTCTGTGGGGTTGGGTATAGCACTTTCCCTTTATAGCCCAGTTTTTCCGCCTGGATGCTGGAACCAGTTCTTCCAGCTCTTCCTTCCCAGTCACCTTGGTCCCAGCTCTTCAGGGCATTCTCATGGAATGCCCCTATTATCTACTTGAGGGGACAAGTCTGGCTCCCAGTCTCTAACAGTGTCCATGTCATGGGAGGGCAGGGGTTTGCAGACCCAGCTGGTGCCCATCCTGGCCAACATCTTGGAGGTGGAGCAGGCCAAGTGCTGGGGCTTTGACCAGTTCTTTGCGGAGACTAGCGACATCTTGCAGCGAGTCGTCTTCCACGTCTTCTC
The DNA here is from genome assembly GCA_963574655.1 of Perodicticus potto. Lineage (NCBI taxonomy): Eukaryota > Metazoa > Chordata > Mammalia > Primates > Lorisidae > Perodicticus > Perodicticus potto. Next base: position 101,005 of record CAUYRH010028057.1, read on the forward strand.
CCTGTCCCAGGCAGTCCTGTACCACATCTACATCCACACCCATAACACGTAAGTGGGGGCAAGGGAGTGGAGTGCGGGCATGAGAACTTTCCTCCCCAACAGAAGAGACTGTCCGAAGTGACACCTCCCAAAGTACGTTCCATGAAGTTTTTAGGTATAAAATTTGGGGTCCAAATTTAGTTTGGAAAAACACTAGCTCTACAAAGTTGAACAGATTTTCTTGCTTGTACTTCAGAGATTCTGCATCCTTTGCTAGAATAACATGCATTATAAATTTGAGAAGTGTGTGTTGAAAATGTATTGTTTAAATCTGTTGCTCATAGAACCCTTTATTCCGGGGGTACTTTATGGGACCAGGTGAATTTAAATGCAAATGTGGTGTGGAGAGGTGCAAGGGCAGAGACTGGGTGCTGAGGCTTCTGGGTTCTGTTCCCACTTTGTCACCAAGTACCAATAAGACATGAACTCTCTACTTTCTCTCTTTACCCCTCATGAGAGAGAAAACCAGCCCAGTAACCCCCGCCCCTGAGAAACTGAGCCCTGTCTATGGGCAAAGTCTTAGCAAGGGCTTGGGTCACCCTGACCCCACATCCTGCCTGCTGACACCCCTACCCCCGCCTGCTGTATCTAGGATAGCCATCTTCCTGGAGGCTGTGTATAAGCAGACCAATGTGGCCCCCCGGCACCAGGAGTACCTCTTTGAAGGTCATCTCTGTATCCTTGAGCCCAACCTCTCAGCACAGCACATCGCCCACACAACAGCAAGCAGCCCCTTGACCCTCTTCTGCATAGCCAACGAGACCCCCAAGGGGCTGGCCTTCAGGGACCGTGAGTAAGGCCCTCTGGGCTGGGTCTTTTCTCCTCCTTGCATTCCCTTTCAAGAGGCTGGGGTTTACAATGTGAGTGTTTCTTTGGGACCACGGTGTGCAGAGGGCAGATCTGGGTTCTAATTTTGCAGATGCCTCTGAGATGCCATGTATCTTGGGCTGGTGGCTTGACCTAGGGCATCACAGTGTTCAAGAAGTTGTTAAAAAGAAAGGAAGGAAGGAAGGATAAACAATAGAAATGTGGAAATTTGGATTTAATGTGCTGTCTACAATCTCTGATTGATAGGGAAGTCTCAGGTAGTTTGTGCTGGAGGAAGCTGGAGCCCAAGCTGCTGAAGAGAAAGGATGGTGATCAGGGTTTCATAGCGTTGTCCTTTTCTCCAAGTTATAGTGAAAGTATTATTCATTCTGATTTGAATGATGCCAGTTTCATCCTCCTAACCTTGAAACACATTGCCAAGCGGGTGGTGGTTTTAGTTCTCTTCCTGTCTGTTGAGGTGGGCCCTTGGGCATGAGGGTGCAGTTCTCAAGATGACCGCAGGGTGGCAGTGAGGGACCACAACGGTAAAGACAGGCCTTAAGCGCGTTGGCTGCCTGGAAGGTATGGGGCGGAGGGTGTGGGATTGGCGGCCAGGGGAGAGTATGAGTTAGAAATAATAAAGATGAGCTGAAAGTTGACCTGGAACCATAAAGACAGGCCACTCAGACAGGGTCTTTGTCTGCAGCTGCTCTGGATGTCCCCAAGTTTGTCCCCAAAGTGGATGTGCAGGCAGATTACAACACCGCCAAGGTGAGGGGTGGCCCCAAGGTGGCAGGGAGGCATTAAAAAAAGGAGTGGAAGGTGTGGGACCTGCCCCTGCCCACCTATGTGTTTCAGGGTGTGTTGGGCACCGGCTACCAGGCCCTGCGGCTGGCACGGGCCCTGCTGGATGGGCAGGAGTTGATGCTGCGGGGGCTGCACTGGGTGGTGTGAGTACCCATGAGGGCAGGAAAGAGGGGGTGGGTGGGGGCCCGGACCTCTCTGCACTGCCCTGGGACCATGCCCACGTGCATGGTGCCCTGTGCAAGGCGGTTCTGACACAGGCTTCCCTTGGGCAGGGCGGTGCTCCAGACCAGATGCAGGCTGACTCTGGAGGTCACCCAGACAGCCCCCCTCCTCTTCCTCAGCAGCAACATGAGCACTGAGAGGTGGGTGTCCTTCCCAGGCCAGCCCACATCTCCCAGCCCTTCTCTCTCTGTCTCTGTTGCTTGCCCCTGATACTGCCAACAATGCACCTCTCCTCCCCCATTCAGAGCTCTCCTGCAGCCCTGCTAGAATAGAGAGGGCACCCCTACCTGGTCCCTCTTCACTCCTTCACCCTAACCCAGTCCCTCACTTGAGTAGGGGATGAGAGGCCAGGGCTCTCCAGGTACCAGGCAGCTTCCCTGTCCAGGAAGGGGGCTGTCTCCTGCCAGGCCCTTCTCTGAATGATTTTGAGTACTCATTCTGCCTTCTCAGGGTTCCTGGCTCCAGTCGTTGGACTCTCTATTCTCTCCATTCCCCTGTCCTGGGCTAATTCAGGAGGATGGGCTGGGAAAAGAGGGAGACTGAGGGGGAAGAAGCCAAGCTGAGAGTCTGGGGATGGGAAGCATGGGAAATTTCCATCTTCCAAGTACCCAGGGAAGTGAGCACAGCCCCTGAGTCCTGGAGGGCATGAGCCACACATGGCATGGGCAAGAGTGCTACAGCCTAGGGAAGCTGACTGTGGCAGGAATCTTTTGGGACAAAGGATCAGAGACTTTCAAACATGCCAGAAGTCCCCCCTCCTCCCACAACCCCTAGCCTTTGGCCTCAGGGAAGTCCAGGGAGTTTCCCAGAAGTGGGTCTGACTCATTGCAGCCTTGGGTACCTCCTGGGGCCTGGCAGCAGCAAAACTGATGGAGGGGCAGCTGGGGAGGTGGGAGTGCAGGAAGTAGGAAGGGGAGAGACTCCAAATGACATGGATGGTGTCCTAGTCATGGCTGAGCCCCCTTCAAACAGTGACAGAGAGCAGGAGTCAATCAGCAGTGCTGCTGGGGAATGTCCTTTAAGCAGATTCCCTGTCCAGGTCATAGAAAGGTGCTCCAGGGACAGATGTGGAATCATGTCACACAGAGAGGCCCATGCTCCCCCAAAGCAGTTAGCCCTTCCCAGGCATGTGAGGGCTGACAGGATGGTTGGGTGGGGGAGACCAGAGATGACTAGCGGCAACACTGGAAGCCTTCCTAGAAGATGAGGCATTTTAGGCCAGAAGGGAGGGAAATACCTTATGTGGGAAGGTCTGCGCAGAGCCTAAAAAAGTATATGCTGATGGTAGAAAGTTAGAAAAGACAAATAAGCAAGACTAAAAAAAATAAAAATGCCATATCCTACCACGCAGAGATAGGTAGATACCTTAGTAGATATTTTTCTAATCTATAAGTATATGCAATAACCAACGTGAGACTATTGTGTGTTTGCTGTTTTACAACGTGCTTTGCTCAGCTTGCTGGCTCTCCCCCTCAATACAGTTCATCTCATCTAGTCCTCATTCATATTCCAATTTTCCTAATTATCTCCAGAATTTCTTTTTATAGTAAGTTGTGTTCAACCAGGATGCAGTCTAAGACCACACTTCGTATCTGTTTTAATAGGGCACAGACTGCCCCACCCCGCTCCTTTTTTTTTCCCTAACACTGACTTGTTGGGAGCCTTGTCATTATAGTTTCCCCTTTTGGACTCATGGAGAACTTCCTCTGGAAGCTGTTTGGCTCGTTCTTCTTTCCCCGCACTTCCTGTAAACTAGGAATTCCAAAGACTGGAAAAATTCAAAGTTTAACACTTTTTGCTAGAACACATCATAGACGATGCTGCGTACTTCATGTCGACACCCCATTGGGAGTGACAGCCCGAGTGCTCTGCTATAGATTACATTTTCCCTGAAAAACAAAGAACCAGTGTGGTGTTGCCTTGTCCACCCTGTGGATGTCCACCCCTTTATCATTCATTGATTTTAACACTGCGCCCAAGAGAATAATTTCATCAGGGTGGCAGGATACTAATGTTCGAAGTTCTGGACATTATTGGCTAGCAGTCTACAAAATACAGCTTTCCCCTCATCAGTAAGCAATTGGTTATCAGGAAATAGTTTGTACCAAAAAAGAACTTAATCCTTTCCCTTTACTTGCCAACATTCCTGGTAAGGAGGTCATTAATAGTTGCCTTGCCTCATGGGCTCATGAATTTTCACAGGTGTAAGGTGTTTCAGTCCACCTCAACCTTGATTCTTTGCAATGCTCAATAATGTCATGACTTTGGTGAGTAGGGCTCTCTTCAAGTTGGTTCCCCTGTCTCAAGCAGAAAATTCCTCAGAGATCCTGCAAGCCAACAAGACTGTCCCAAGATGCTGTGCCTCGCACTCTGGCAGCCTCCTAAACCCTTAAATGAGGCCTTTCTCCTTGCTTCCCTCTAGGCTCAGCAGCGTGCCCGGGGCACCTGAGGTCCTGGAACTGAAGGCGACCACAGAGCTGAGGTCCAGGCTGCGGGCTGTGAGTGAGGCTAAGAGTGGGGGCTTCTCAGGAGGACAGCGGGGGGTGGGGGGCAGTGGTCCAGCCCGCCTGCCCATCAGAGCCCCACGCTGAGGACTCCACGTAGGTCTGCCTTTTTGCCCCGCAGTTGGCTGAGGTCCTCTCCAGATGTTCCCAGAATATCAAAGAGACCCAGATGAGCCTCAGCAACCTGAGCTCAGAGCTGGCGAAGAGCCGGGATCAGGTACATGAGGACAGAAGGTCTGTGGGATTTTCCTTCTTTGTGGGGTGGGGGCACGGGTGTGCAGCTGGAAAGGTCCCACCATCTTTGTGGAAGTCAGCCTGCTTTCTCCCTTCTCTTGGCAAGGGTGTGAGGACACGACAGCTAGGTGGGAGATCAAGGAAGGAGCCAGACCCACTAACACACACACACAGGCCAGCCAGAAGGAGAAAAGGACCTGGGTCTGCCCCCATCTGGGGGTTTGAAGAATGAGTTAGGAATCTGGGTGTAATAATTCTGAATAAAAGAATAATTTAGGCTTGGTGCCTATAGCTCAGGCAGCGAAGGCACCAGCCACATACACTGGAGCTGGCAGGTTCGTATCCAGCCTGGGGCCAAAAAATAGCTGGGCATTGTGGCAGGTGCCTGTACTCTCAGCTACAAGGCTGAGGCAAGAGAATTGCTTGGGCCCAGGAGTTTGAGGTTGCTGTGAGCTGTGATTTCACAGCACTCTACCCAGGGCCACAGCTTGAGACTCTGTCTTAAAAAAAAAAAGAAAAGAAAAGAATAATTTCGCTCTCTTTCTCTATGTCAGGCCCTTGCATGGGTTCTCTCGTTTATAGCATCTCATTGAATCCTCAGAACAATGATATTGCTGCTATGATGCCTATTTTATAGAAGGGGAAGCTTACTCAATGAGATCAATTTGCTTTGCACCACAGCCAGTAAATGACAAATGACACATGGGGGCTTTAAGTCAGATCTGTCCACCCCAAAGCCTATATTCTTGGCCTAGACCAGGCAGGAAATACGACCTTAACATTCTCCTTTTCACCGAATATAGAAGAGCCCACCCACTTCACAGCTGGATGTGTGCAGAGCCGCTGCTTCCTGGGGGAGATGGTCCCCCAAGAGGAGCCACCCCACCCCCCATTTACTTTATACCTGTTGCACTCTGGACTTCCACAGATTTAATTCCATGTCCTCGATTCTAATCTCAAAAATCTCTGAAAACTTTTTAAAGATTTTTTAAATTTTGTCTTAACTGTTTTAACCTCAAAACCTGACCTAAACATGTACAAGGCTCTTTATAGTCTTAATTCTTGCCACTTGGGGTAAATATTCTTATGGTTCTCTGAAGGTGTGAATGTATTTTGTTAGGACAGTGTTTTTCAACCTTTTTTTATCTCACGGCACACTTGTACCTATAGTTAAACTTCCCTGGCACACTCAAATTATGTTGATCAAAAAAAGAGTAAAAGAGGGCGGCGCCTATGGCTCAGTGAGTAGGGTGCCAGCCCCATATACCGAGGGTGGTGAGTTCAAACCCAGCCCTGGCCAAACTGCAACAAAAAATAGCCGGGCATTGTGGCGGGCGCTTGTAGTCCCAGCTACTTCGGAGGCTGAGGCAAGAAAATCGCCTAAACCCAGGAGTTGGAGGTTGCTGTGTGATGCCATGACACTCTACCGAGGGCAATAAAGTGAGTCTCTGTCTCTACCAAAAAAAAAAAGCCTAAAAGAAAGAACATAGTTCTGTACTTAAACTTCTTTCGAAAATAATTAATGATCTTTGAAAATTTTCACGGCACACTGAAGACCCTCTCATGCACACTGGTTAATGATGGGGTTAGGAGTTGCTGCCCAGACCTTGCCAGGGATGCTCCACAATATGCTGTGGGCCCTGAATGACCTTTTGACATCAGAAGACAATTCAGAATATGCTTGGCCCTGAGCCTTTTAGATAAAGACTGCAGATCTGAGGTCCCATCCCAGCCACCTTGTCCTCCACCCCATGTTCTTGGGAGGGCAGGCTCCTAGGGCTAGAAGGGCTCTGGGAATAATAAGCACATACTCTGTCCAGAGTCCAGTTCCAGAAATTACTGAGATGGGTTTACCTGGCGGTGCTGGAGGGAGGAAGCTGAACGGCACAGGCCAGAGAGTGAAGAAAAACTCCTCCTACACACCCTACTTCTCAAACAAAGTATTTGTATCTAGCCTGAAAAGGGGAAAGAAGAAACAACGATGACCTTGAACACCAGGCCAAGAAGGTCCTTGAGAGGACATCTTCCAGATTCCCTGCCTCCAGGCAGGACTGGGACCATTCCTTCTTGTTTTAAACAGGGATTGTTGATTCGTTATTTATCTGAGTTTCTTCTGTCCTTCCCAGGTGACTGGGGAGAGAGGTCTGCTTCTCTTCATCCCCAGGGATCACCGCAGGCTCCCTCAGGTTTCAGAGGCCTGGGTTCCTTCTCAAGATCTAATCTCAAGTCTTCTTACAGAGCAAAGCCTGCTCTCCTGTTTCCTGTCCCTCCTTAGCTTTTTCTGTCTCACCTCTCACTTAACTTGTGTCATGAGTGTGTGTGAGAGAGACTCAGAGAGAAAATAAACCCTGAGAATGAGAGATGGTTGGCTAGCTCCAAGGCATCTTATATAAACTTAGAGATAGGTAGGTCTCCCCCATTCCCAGATTGACCCCCCAAAACTGTGGCAGTGAGGCTCCTTCTACAAGGAGACAGCTCTTACCTTACTCCCCTGTCACCTGCTCCCTCCCTTGCCCTTTGCTTGGTTCTGTTCCATTCTTCCAACACCTGTCCCCTGTCTGCTGCCCACAGTAACCAGCAGATTCAGTGCTGTTTGGACAAGATGAACCTCATCTACAAACAGTTCAAGAAGTCTAGGATGAGGCCAGGTGAGCCATGCGGAGGGCAAAATCCTCCTGCTCTCTACTTCCTCCCTTCTTCCTGCCTTCCTTCCGCTTATTCAGTAATATTCTACCTGGAGGCCCACAGTAGATGGTGCTGTGTGGAGCTAAGGCCCCTGCTTGAGAGCTGCCTGCAGGCTGGCGAGGGACACGAAAGCTTTATATTAGTGCCTGTTGCTACATGAGAGGTTTGGATCACGTGGGTGGGAGATGCCATAGGCTGGAGATTGGGTGCGCTAGAAGTAATGGCCCTGGAAGAAGACCCCTTACCATGGCGGAGCACTTTACAGTTTACAGAGAATTGCTCTATGCATTACGTCTTTGAGGCACTGGGATAGTTAAGTTTTCTAGGGATGGGGGCATCCAGAAGAAATCCCAGTTTGAGTCACCAGGCCAGGCATTTTGGCTTCATTATCTATTAATGTTCACGACACCTTCTGGACAGGGCCAGCCCACTCACTGGCCCAGGGATGGGAATCCACTTGCCTGAGGTGGCTGCCTTCATCAAACATAGTCACCCCAGGGGAGGGCTAGTGATGGTGTCAGAGGAAGTCTGGGGAGGCCCCCGTTGACACCAGGAACTGACCTTCTCACTCCCCTCCAATGCCCTAAACATTTTCTAATCTGTTGACCGAAGTCTTGGGTTTGATTGCTAAATTCTCTTCTATCCATGAGATTACCTAAAAACCACCATGCAATAGAAATATAATACCAGCCATGTATGTGATTTTAAACCTTTCTAGTAGCCAAAATTTAAAAAGCAGAAACAGATGACATTAATTTTAATAATATATTTTATTTGACCCAATATATCCAAGGTATAATTTCAGCATATAATCAGTATCAACAAAATTACTAAAGACATACTTTACGTTCTTTATCGTGCAGAACCTTTAAAACCCATGTGTATTTTACACTTATAGCATGTCTATATTGGGAAACTAAATGTTTACCAAAGTGAAATAACAGAGTGGTGTTTAATAGGGGAAAAATAGTTTACAGTGCTTCTGTGTTAAGCTTTAAATAAATTGGAAATTCAGCTCCTCAGTCACACTAACCACATGGCAAGTGCTCGGTAGGTATGTGTGTCTGTGGACGCGATAGTGAATGTACAGATCTAGAAAATAATCGTCTCCTTGGTGGTTGCAATCCTGCTTCAGAGCCTGGCCGTAGGATACGGGAGAGAACCACGAGACATGTGGGGAAAGCGGGACTCTCCTGTTCCCACGAGATGCCAGGGCCTTGTATCCAGCTGGACACCCTTGCTATGATTTCAGGAGCACCTCAAAGGCTTTGCCATAGCCCCGTAAAGTGGACTTCTGGGTGCCTCCCTTGTGCTAGGGGCCATCCTGTGGGCCATATCTGTTCTTAAGTGATTTAATGCTCACAAAAACTCCACGCACCATTACCCTTCCATTTTTTAGATGAGGAAACTGAGACACGGACACACAAAAGATTAAACAGCCCAGGTAATGTAGGTCCAACTGCTTTTGACCACCTCATTTTACAGCCTCCAGAAAGTTTTACTTCTCCTGGTCTTTAAGAGTCCTTTTTGGGTGGCGCCTGTAGCTCAACAGAGTAGGGCGCTGGCTCCAGTAAAAAAAAAAAAAAATAGTCCTTTCTTAACATTCAAAATGAGCCCTTACCTGTGAACACCCAGAGTGTTGGAAGATGAGGATGGCTGTGATGGATGAGGAAATCGGCTCAGGGAGGTGAAAGCACGTTCCCACAGCTGCCTGCTCACACTAGGCCGAGCTGGGACTTGTCCCAGATCTCTTGGACTTCACAAGTGCTCTCAGCTAGTGGCATGCAGGGCCCAGGAAGGAGATTCTGCTACTAGGGGAGTTGGATGAGGCAACCCACAAACAACCTGCATCATCATTTCATGTCTGAGTTGCCATGACCCTTAGGGCCATTCCCACATAGGACAGGAGGGGGCAGCACGTCCCCAGTACATGATTATTAGGGCCCCACTTACCCACTGCTGCTTCTGGAACCCCAACCTGATGCCTTGGGTCCTCGTTGTTATAATCACTTACTCGGGCACTTGTTCCCCTCCTCTGTCCTTCCTGACTCCATTGGCCATGAGGCTCCATGAAGCAGGGCACAGGCTGGGCTGTCTTCTCTTTGAAACTGTCACCCAATCCTGTGGCACTCTGTTTCGTTGACGGATTGAGTAAGTGACATTGGTCCTGTCTTGTTTCCTTCAGGGCTTAGCTACAATGAGGAGCAGATTCACAAGCTGGATAAGTGAGTGGCTTGCGGGTGGGCAGAGGATGGAAGTCACCAGCGCAGAGCAATGAAGGGCCCTGATCCTAGCAAAGGATAGCTCTATCCAGGGTGGGTTGTCCAGGGCCAGTGGAGGGAGGCTCCCCGGAAGCACTCTTGACATAATGGGGGTTACTTCTGGAATGGGCAGGATTGTTTGCAGGAGCCCTTTCCCTGGCTGTCCTTACTGATTTACCATTTCCTGCTCCTGACCTCTGTCCCCCTGTTTCCCAGACATTCCCATTGTCCAGGAGGCCCTGGCTAGCCTGTCCACAATGGCTATTCGGAGAGTCACTCCTGCTATTCTACACTCACCCCAGTCCTCCAAACACACGTGCACACACCCTCCTCCCATGAACTAAATCTCCTGCCCTGCTCTTTCCTTTTGGGACTGAGCTTGAGGGGGTGCGTGTCCCCTAAGGGGCTGTGTCTCTGAGTGTATGCTTTGCTGGCCACTCTGGGCTTCATGATGCAACTGTGTGACTGTCCTCCTTCCCTAGAGATAAAGGTCCCTGCTGTGGGCCCAGGGCTTGAGCACTATGACAAGGTGATGATGAAGACCAAGGGAGGCTGGGCTTATGATAGACAGATGGCTCTGTCTGCTCATTTCTATGCCTCGGTTTCCCTGTCTTTCTAGAATGAATTTTAGTCACCTAGCCAAAAGGCTCCTGCAGGTGTTCCAGGAGGAGTGTGTGCAGAAGTACCAGGTGTCCCTAGTCACACACGGCAAGTGCATGAGGTAACAGTCCTTCCTGAGCTTGTGGGTCCCAGGGCCTAGCCTGGGCTTCCAGGCTTCAGAGGACTCTGGGCTTTGCAAAGCCCTGATCAGGAGGGAGGGGTCAGTGAGGGAACATGAGGAACTGAGTGGGTTTGTGTACCTGAGTGGACTCACCCGTCTGCTGGGTGGTTTCTATACCTTAGCTTATTTAATTCCGTAATACCTATCCTATGCAATAGATATTATCACCATATTTCACAGATGAGGAAACTGAGGCTCACAGAACAGGTCTCTTCCTCACACAGCTAGTAAGGGCAAGACCCAAGACCAGTACACGGCATGTCTGCCTCTAAAATTTGAATTCTTTCCATTTTCCCAGCTGGTTGTATTGGGAAATCTCTTTAGGGAGAATACAAGGTCCCTATAGGATAAGGATGGGTATGGCAGAGGCCCCTAAATAGAATCTTTCTCATACTGTCTCTTAGGAGTTTTGGCTTCTCCCTTCTCAGACAAGGCCTGCCCTTCCTCCCCAGCCTTGTGAACACTGACCCCTCCTGAGGAGAGAGGACAGTTTCTTAGGTGCTGGCAGGGTCTGCAGCCTGTGTGACCTGTGCACTTGGCATGGGACTAAGACCCAGGCACTCCCCCACCTTCATATCAGAATACCACCACCCAGCTCCCCACCCCAAACCCACCCCAAATGCTGATTTAATTGCTCTGGAGTAGGGCTTGGATATCAGTATATTAAAAGTTCTTCCAAACAATTCTAATGTGTAGCAGGGCTGAAGACCAGCCACTGGTTTAATGGTGCTAGGCCTTGGGGAAAAATGTTCTTGCTCATTTCTTCTACTTAGAAAGGAGAATTCATGCTGGAAATGGGAGTGTGGCAGTCCCCCATATAAGCATGCTGGAGTGGGTTGTCCTCTGCCTCTGTGAAGCCTTGCCTGGTGCCATTCTCACCATAACTGTCAGGTGTCACCAGCTGTAAGCATGTTGCCAGAGCTCCCCACTGTGTTCTGGAGCAGATGTGCTCTTCCACACTATGGCAGTGGGGAGGGGAGAGGCGAGGCCACAGCTGGAAGGGCAGAGGCCTCAAGGGAAGTGAATGCCTGGGATACATCTGTGTCAGTGTGGTGACCCTGGGGAAAAGCGAGCTGAGCCCTGCTCTCATTCTAGTTCTTTACCTACTCTCTTCAGAGTGGTGCATGAGACCAGGAACCACCTGCACCTGGTGCGCTGTTCTGTGGCCGTCTGTATCACAGAAGCCCGGGAAGCCCAGGAGAGCCTTGGCAAGGTAAGAACAGCTGGAGAATTCTGGGTACTGCAGGTGGGCCATTAGGCTGGTTCCTAATTGCTGATTACAGTTTGACTTCCCTTCAGATCCTTGACCAGCTATCTCAGCAGCTCCTTCAGGACAGAACAGAAGGGGCTCCGGCCTCACCACCCCCAGTAGCTCCTTATTCTACACAAAGAGACCTGCTTTTCCAGTAAGTGCTGGAGAGAGGAGTGTGTGGAAGGGGGTGTTGCTGAGGGTAAGGCCTGAGCCAGGAGTTTTTCCACATGCCAGGCCTAGGAGGCAGGAATGCAGAGGCTGCCTCAGAGGGGGGTGAGCCTCCTGGGGAAGGGGTACTTGCCTTTGGCCTCAGCTGCCTCTCTTGCCTCTGCCTTGGACAGCATGCAGGAGCTCTGCGAGGAGATGAAGCAGCTGGCGTTTGACCTCCAGGAAAACAACCAAATCATTGAGCGGTAAGGAGACACCCTCCCACCTGCTGTGTGCCAGGGAAGGTGAGGTGTCAAGCTGCCCTTGCTGGGGGCGCTGCAGGGTCCCTGTGCCTGCTCATATAGTTTCCATGACCCATGTCCATTTTCCAAACAGCCCCCCGGGGCTTACGCTTTGTCCACAGTGAGTTGCCATGCTGAAGAGGTATAGGTTCCACTTAGTCTTTATAATGTGAGCCTCCATGCTGTCAGGGGTGGGGGGCAGAGATTTGTGCCCCTGTCCAGCTCTGTGCTGAGTGTGAACTGTGCCCGAACTTCCCAGATTGCAGTCACCAGAGTGGGTGCCATTCTCACGCCTTGTCCTACCTCAAGGAGCTGCACAGACAGCGGGGGTGCATTGCCCAAGGCCCATGTTTTTTGCACCGGTGGGGCTCCCATTCCTTCTGTCAATGTTGCAGGCCAGCCTGGGGCCACAGGCCCAGCAGAGATGCTGGACTATCTCCTGATGGGGGCTGCAGGGTAGCAGAAAGGTTGGTGTGGAATGCAGCAGGGCTCAGACTTTGGGATTTTGTGTAAAATTCACAAAAGACAATTGGAGAACAACAGAGTTACCATGTGCCTGTGTTAAAAAGTAAGCATATTTGACAGGGAGAAAACAAAAACAACCTTGCCATCTTGTAGTCCCACTTTATAAAGCACTTTAACACCAAAGGATAACCTCAGAGGGAAGAATGGTCCTTGCTTGCCCTGAAGGTCAGCAGCCTATTCACATACATGTACACATGTGCGCACAACTTCCACACCCTCCCCAGCAGCCTCATGTCTTTCTTTTCCCATTTTGGGACCCAGGATGGGAAAAGTCAGCACAGATCTGACACGATTTGAACAGATTTCACCTCATGTCTTTCTTTTCCCACTCTGGGAACCAGGATGGGAAATGTCAGCACAGATCTGACACGATTTGAACACGATTTGACTCTGTTTCACACCAGCTTTGTAACCCTAGTAGACTTGCTCAGTCTGAGCTTCAGTTCCCACCCCTATAAAATAGGAATAATAATTCCTACCCCATAGAGATTAAACAAAATGATATAAGGTGCCTGGGCATGTGTAGGGAAGGACTTACTAAATGTTGATTGTTACCCAGATTCACTCCAGTCTGAGACGTTAGCCTTGGGACCAGGAGGTAGGGAAAGAGCTTGTGGTTTGTTTGTAAAGCTTGTGGTTTGTTTGCAGAGTTTCAGAGATTCCTTGGATGAGGGCGGTGTCTCCTCCCTGTCCTATTCCAGCAAGAGGAGAATTCATGCTATTAAGTGCCCACACAGAGGAGATTCAACAGCCTCTTGGAAAGACTTTCCAAAACAGCTCTCTTAAGCAGGAAGTTCTAATTTTAGTGCCAACATAAATTTTTCTTGTTGTGATATGTAATCTATTTACACACAGATCAAAACTTTATTTTAATGAATTTTCACTTCCTTATTCAGAGCTGTAGCCAAAGAGCCAAAGGAACTGATGTGAACTCCTGTTCCCTCCTCCTAGACCATGGCTGTGCATTGGAATCTCCAGGGAGCTTTTAAAACTATAGATGCCTAAGTCCTGCCCAAGACACTCTGGGCGCAGCTGGGAGTTGGGGAACTTTATTAGAACTTCCCAGTGATTCTAGTGTGCAGTCAGAGATGAGAACCAGAGGAAACTGTCAGGGAAGGAAGCTCCCACAGAGGAGGGCTGAGGACTTCGATGGCTCCGTGAAAGTGATCATGTGGGCCGGAGGTGTGGTCTGCAGGCTGCTCCAGCAGGTGGGTGAAGCTCATCTGTGCCTTTCCTTGCAGGTTAAGTAGAGTCCCAGCAGCTCCTGATGTCTGAGCTCCCTGGGGTGCATGAAGCATCCTGAAGCATTAGAATAATTCAAACACTGCTCTCCTGCACTGCGGGACCCAATCCAGGGTGAGATCCGGTCCCATCTCATCAGCCTACCTCCCTCCCGGCCAATGGCTGGGAGATGTCACCAGCATTACCTTCCACTACCTTTCCCCGTGGGAAGCAGCCCAGCCCAGACTAGGACACCAGGCCATCTCTGTCCAGACTCAAAGGGAAGAGTGTGGCAGCTACTGCCTGGAATGATATTTCTCTTATTCAGATATGGCTCCTCTTTACCCTGGCCTGTGTGGCCGAACCTGGGTTGGCCATGGGGACAAGTGGATGTCATATGCTCTCCCATCCAGCCTTTAGTTTACAGGGCTTCACTCCCTAGGGAACAGGAGACGAGACCTCCTGGGGATTCCCCAGGGTGCTGGGTCAAATGACCTCCTCTCCATCTTCCTTCCCCTTGAGGTGTTTCACACTGAATACAGCTCTGTCTCCTCCCCTGTGGTTTCTGGGTCACCACATTTAGCCCCAAGCAACACAGAGCCTCATTTTCCTTCTGTTCTTGGACTGGCTGAACCTCAGATTGAGCTAATGAGTGATCAAGGCCAGGTGCCAGTGCCTTGGGGACCCTTTTTCCATTTCCCCCTAAGGCAACACCTGGGCCTGGGACATGCAGCCGCCAGCAGTAACAGGTGGCCATGCCAGCAAGCACGGGCCTACAAATAAGTCCAGCACCCTGCACCTTTAGGAAATGGAATAAATGCGGCTTTCTTTTCTACTTCTGCGGCTGTGTCTGTGAGGCAAGGGAGACTCTCAGTTGGATGTCCTTGACAACCAAGCAGGGCCTCAGTGGTGACCTGTGGGAAGTATTGGGAAATGGGGACATGTCATTTCCTGATTCATGCCTTTCCCCTAAATGGGCCGGATTTCAGGGTAGAGCCCCAGGAAGATGGCCTCCTGCTGGGAGGGCTTGCCTTCCCATTCCTTCCAGTCTCCTGCCCCCTGTCATTTGGGGAGCTATACAAAGAACCTGAAATTTAGGGAGAAGGAAGGTCTTTTAGACTTTCCTTCCTTACTTTCTTTCTTCTCGCTCTCTCTTTCTTTCTTTCATGCATTATTACTCAGTTGCCCAGGCTAGAGTGCTGTGGCATCAGCCTAACTCACAGTAACCCCAAACTCCTGAGTTCAAGTGATCCTCCTGCCTCAGCCTCTCCAGTGGTTGGGACTACAGGTGTGTGCCACAACACCCAGTAATTTTTCTATTTTTAGTAGAGATGGGGTCTCTTTCTCCCTGAGGCTGGTCTTGAATTCCTGCGCTCAAATGATCCACTTCAACCTCCCACAGTGCTGGGATTACAGATGGGAGCCACTGAGCCAGTCGGAGGTCTGTTTTTTTAACCTCAAACCCACCATCTAAGTGCTTGCTCCTTTTTTCCAACCCTACCACTGTTTAAATCCTAAGCTATGTCCTAAATATTGGGTTTGAGTACTATAGGTTGTTTTAAGCATTCCCTCACTTTGTCTAGAAGTTAGAGTGGCAGGCAAGACCTTCCAATTTGTTGAAACTACTTGTAAATTTAGTCTTTCTCCTGTAATACCTCCAGCCTTCCCTTAAATCAGAGCTGGACTACCCACCTAGCTTGGAGGTAGGGGTGGAGAAAGGAGGAAAGGAACACAATAAAATAACCCCAGTAGATGAGGGAGATGAGTGTTATGAAGACATGATACTTGACCCCAAATAATCCCAGATTTCCTTCCTGGCCATCTTCATGGGAGCCTCTTCATCCTGAGGTTATTCCACCCGTGGACCCAGCATGGCCACAAGTATGGAATGGTGAGTCCTGGAGACTGACATCTTCTCTGCTGCTGGAAAAGACCCAGGGAAGGGTAGTTGGAGGTGGCCTAAGTGGCTTCATGATTGCCATTTGGTCCTCAAGTCCATGGGGTCACTTAAGCCCAAGGGTTCAAGTCCTGGACCCTCGTGGGCCAGCTGCTGCCTTGATGCCCCCTGGGCACTGTGCCACCTCTGGTTGACTCTTCTGCCATGAATTTCAGGCCCACACTTCCAACACATCAATGGCCCTTCAGGGGAGTCCCATAGTGGGTTTTCCCTGGCAGCTGAAGCTGTTCAGGATCCCACATGCGAAAAGCCAGGAGATCCCTGAAGGCCGAATGCAGATTTCTGGGAGCTGATATGATCCAGCTCTAATGACATCATGAACAAAGCCCATGAGATGTGAGGGACATACTCCAAGGGTTCCAATTTTTTTCCATGTGGGGTAGAGCTGCTGACATGAGTGCTTCCCCCAAACCAAGTTCTACTGAGTTTCTGATTCTACCCCAGGAGGACATGAGGTCCACTGAGGCCCATGACCAGAACAACCTGTAAGATCTCAGGTGTCTGAATACCTTCTAAATGTCCTTCTTCATTCCATGCAGTGATTCCTAATATAACCCTGGAAAACAAAAAGAGCCTGTTTAGTTCATCAGACATGAACTAAGTTAGCACCTACAGTGTGCCAGGGCCCATGCTAGGTGCTGGAACAACACAGGTGACTGAGACATATTGCCTGCTCCTGAAGAACTCACCTGTCTGGGGTAAGGCAGGGATGCCAACGGATAACTTCAATATCACAGAGTGGGTGCTATGATAGGCATGCACAGCTCTAGTGTAGTATTAAGTCACCATCATCACAAGGGAGGATGATTAAGTCAGGCTGAGGGGCTGTCAGGGAATGACTGGGAGCAGGTGACTCCAGAGTGGAATCTTAGCAGGTGAACAAGTGATACCTAACAGAGAAAGCATGGAAGGTATTCCTGGTGGTGGGAAGAGCAGAGGCACAGGGATTGGAAGAAACTATCCGGTATAAATATTTCTGTGTTACTGAACAGTAAACCGAAGTAGAAGGTTGGTGTCACAGGGAGGAACCAGCCCCCAAAGGTCCTTGCAAGCCACATTAGGGAAGCTGGGCTTTACTCCGGGAACCACAGCAGGTTTTAGGTCCAACTGGTATTTTAAAGATACTACTCTTTGGTGTCTGTATGGAGGGTGGAAAGTTATGAGTAGGAATGGACTAGACATTTCCATAAAGTGGCTAAAACATAATATTCTATGCACATCTTCCCATGCCCTACTCTTCTCCACCTCACTTGGTTGTGAGGGCCCTATGCAGGGTGGGTAGAGAAGAGAGAAGTTGTTTCCTCATACAAGGCTCGGTTAGAGGCTCATTATTAGCCACAAATATCTAGAAAGAGTCCATGCTCCATTCAGATTCATAGCAAGTGTCTCCTTAAAACAAGCTGGCTTGGGCTAGAGAGGGCCTGGCTGGAAGAGTGCAGGGGTCTGCCCCAGCTCCCCGACCTCCCCTGGAGGACACACAGCTCTTTTCATGCCTTGGTGCTGCAGGGCCAGCCCTGTGTTTCTTTCTCAGAATCTACAAAGTTTCCTCTTTTGAGACTCATGTCCTGGTTCAACACCCAGATTCTAAGACCCACCCAACTCCTGAATCCAATCCATCAGGGGTAGCCCAGGAATCTGCATTGTTGATGAGCTTCCCTGGTGATTCCTACACAGGCTTAAGTTTGATAACACTGAGGCAGTGCTGACAAATGTCCCCCAGAGCACACGGGAATGGCCCAGCTTAGCCCAATTGGCAGCAGATGGTACACTGAGTACCCCACCCCATGTCCTGCCCTGACTGAGGCCAGGGAAGCCTGTCTACAGACAGGCTGGATCTTGATCATGGCCTGGCCATCCTCCTACTAGAACCATTGTTTACTTTCCTTCAACGACCTCACTCCTCAAAGAATTGTGGCAACTAGTCATTTTAGGGTTCACTTCCAAACTGAATTTTTGAAGGGTGGAATTCCTGGCTGCTTTCCTCTCCATCTCACACAGGATCACTCATCAGGCAGCCCCAGTGGAAGATGTTAAGGGATGGGCCAGGATGACCCGAAGTAGCTTCAGTTTCTTTTCCTCGGAAGCTCAGAAGTACTACCACTCAAACAGTGGGTCCATTCCCTTTACAATGAAGAGTGAGAAAAAGAGAGGGAGGGAGAGATGAAGAGATTTGGAGAGGAAAGGAGAGAAAGAGCGGGGTGGGGGAGAAGGAGCAGAAATGAGAGCTGCACGACAGAGAGACACGGAGGAAGAGATGGGGTGGGGGCTGAGCTGGTGCAGGGGTAGCCATGATGCCATCAGGCCACTCTGCTCGGCAGCCTATCCTAACCAGTCTATGGCTTCCGGCCACAGTGATGGGCACAGAGCTGGCTTAGCCCTGGAATGTAAGTGGCCGTGGCTTGGAGCCTCCCTTCTGGCTGAGGGGGAAAAGCTGCTGACAAATCTGCCTGGAATATCTGAATTTTTCCAACACGGAAAGAAGAAACATACACACACAACCCCATCTTATCATATGCTTGGCAGAGTGGCTTGGGACAGAGAAATTCCATAATTGAGACACAGATGGAGGAGGCGCCACTAAACTGGTGGAAAACAAGCCCACACCCTACATGATGACATCTTTCCAGGAACCCTTTTATCCCTGTTCACGTTCCCACCCTGATTTCCTGATTTGGCCTTCTTGTCCCCAAGTACTATCAAGGATGTAGAGAGCCCCTTGGAAGGACTGGAGTGTGGTGACACACAGAAGGTCCATCCCCCTGAGAGTGGAGATGTGCCCTAGCAGCCCTCACTCCTGGCCAGTTACTAGCAAAAAGAGACAGGACTGGCCTCCACCTCGCTCCACTGACCAACATCCTGGAACATGGACATGAGTCTTAAGAAGAGTTCCCAACACCACTCCGACTTGTGCCCAGCCCCTGTAGGTCTTCAAGCACCTTCCATTCTCCTTAGACCTGTGGGTTGCGACCCACAGCAACTGTATTAAAGGGCCGCAGCATTAGGAAGGTTGAGAACCACTGCCTTAGACCAAGCAACTCCTTCATCACTGCCCCCTTAGACACAGGGGCCATGACTTGAAGGGATGTTAAGACATAAATCCTGGAATAGGTGCGCATGAGCCTATAGCTGAGTTCATTTCATTAAATCTTTAATGAGCACTTCCTATTTGTCCTGCACAGTGGAATCAGAAAGTCCAAAAAGACCCAAATGAGGGAGGCAGAAATGTAAAATTTAACTGTGACTCATGTTAGAATGATGTGAATATTACGGACACAAGCGACTTGTTTGGGGAGCCCAGAGGATTAGGTCTGGAGGACTCTGGGAAGGTTCTTCGCATTTGGACTAGACCTTGAAAGCAGAGCAGGTTTCAGTAAGGAGAGGAAACTGGGGAAAGATCTTGCTGATTCTTCAAACTTCACCTACAAAGCAAGATTGGAGATTTTATTTATTTATTTACTTACTTACTTACTTACTTAATTACTTAGACAGAGTCTCACTTTGTCATCCTTGGTGCAGGGCTGGAGCGTCATAGTTCACAGTAACCTCAAACTCTTGGGCTTAAGTGATTCTCTTGCCTCAGCCGCCCAAGTGGCTGGGACTACAGGCACCTACCACAACAGCTGGCTAATTTTTCTATTTTCAATAGAGACGGGGTCTCGCTCTGGCACAGGCTGATCTCGAACTCCTGAGCTCAAACAATCCACCTCCCCAAGTGCTGGGATTATAGGCAGGAGACACCATGCTGGACCAAGACCCGAGATCTTAAACACTTCCCTTTTTACCACACCATCTGGGTAATCAAATTCATGGATTTGATTCCAGACTGTGACACCTGTTTGGGTCAGTCACGTGATTTCTCCGAGTCTCCATTTTTAATTCTGTAAAATAGGGACACAGTCATTTTACAGAGCTGCCATAAAGATAAAATCATGGACGACAAAAGTGCCTGCCCCATAGTAGATGCTTAATGTGTGTTCCTGAGCAAATACATATAACATATGGCATTTCACAATAGACTTTCACAGACACATTTTGATTCTCCAACATTTGTCACAGTCTAGTAATGTAAGTATTACTGACCCCCATTCCACATTGCAAGCAATGCTCACTTCTCTGGGAGGCTGAGCTCTGTATGCAACACGCTGCCCAAGAAGGGAAGGAAGCAGAGTGCTGCTGGAGAGCCGTACTCCTGTGATCAACAAGGGATGTCTGTGGAGGGGGTCAGACACTGCCGTGGCCCCCATTTCCAAAATGTGGTCTGTAAGTCATGTCAATCAAAGTCTCTAGTAGAATATAGGCCAATATCCAGATAGCAAACTTGTGCATAAAGTTTGGGAAAGTCTGGAGTCTCTTGTGCCTGCTCTTCTCCCCTAGAACACTTATGACAAAGGGCTTGCTCTGCTTAAGTCTGTGTTTAAATGTTTGCTCCCCAGAAAGGTCTTTTCTGAACACTGGATGGAACTTACACGTACTAGCCTCTGTCACTCTCTATCCCCTTAATGTGCTTTATTTTTCATTAAAGTACTTACAGCCTGATATCTATTACACTTAGGTTCATTTGTTTGTTATCTAGCTCTCCCTCTAATGTAAGCTTCATGATCACATCCATTTCATGTACCTTAGTGCCTCAGATAGCACCTGATATACAGGGGATATTAGAGAATTACTTGTTAAATGAATGAATAACTGTTCTATGCCCTTGAACACTGCACTGGTCATTAGTGCTAACTGCCAAGTATTTCCAGCTCTTTCTCCACGCTAAGCACATGGCAGAATTATACTTCTTGCTCCCCTTTGGAAGACGGAACCATATAACTAGTTCTGGCCAATGAGCTATGAGTGAAAGAGACCAGAGCTTTTAAATGTTGATGTGTGACCCTCCAAGATCTTTAAATTTTTCTCTGGCACAGTGGCTGGTAATACTAGACATAGTGACTCTGATAGAGTTGCTCTGACCTGACCCTAAAGTAGGCAAGGAATAAATTCTTTAAAGGCACTGAGATTTGGGGCTGCTTTATTACTGCAGCATAACCCAATTTGTCCTGACTAATACAGTAATTGTACATAGACAGTTGTACAACTGTCAGAATCCCTGGGAGTTCCCTGAAAGTGTTGGGGATTTCAGGAGACTTCAAATGCCTCAAAGCAAAACAAAACCTAGAATTTCCCCTTCAGGATGTCCTGAATATGAAGGACATATTCTGTCCTTCCCTTTTCCTTCCTACTAGGGGTGGGAGAGGAAAGTTGGGGACAACCTTGAAACAACTCCCTTGATAGGGAAACCAACGCGCTCAGGGACCACCTCGGAAGTAACCTCACACACTGAACACACACTCAAAACTCACTGTCACAATCCTTCCCCTTGGTCAAAAATAAAAGCAGCCCACCCACTCTGCTGGGCGTGAGTCACAAATAGAAAAAAATCAATGGCTCTGAGCCAAGAGGATCTGCTAATAAGGGGGGAGTCTCCCAGTGGAGATGTCTCAGCAGACGCTGTGGTCTTGTAGATTTACAGCCTGATGACCAAAGACAGGTCTAAAAAACATTTAAAAGTCCAGCCATCAGACACTTTACTGGGAAGGAGAAATACTGAGTTGCTACTCTGGGTGAGTATATTAGGACGGGATGCTGTTTCAGGGAAGAAGGGGACTAGGCAGGGAAAGATGAGCATCAGAGGAGGCAAGTCCCAGGCAGGGAGCCACCTGTTGCCATGAAGGGAGGCAACTATGTCCCCTGACCTCAATTTCTTCATTCAGGGAGATGAACCTTCGGATAAACTCGATAAACTTTTTGGATTGGTTGCACAAAGTTATGTTATCTCCATTTCCATCTCTGTTCCCATCCCAGAAGCCAAGTCTGGCCCTGCACAATCTCCTCCTACATTCAGTGCTGAAAGCAGCCACCACCGCTCCACCACATCAGAGCTGCAGCAGGAAAGCAAAAACCAGAGCGTTCTTCTGTACAGCTCCAGACAACTGTGAAGGGTTTCTGCCTGGTTATTCCAGACAGTCCTCAGTTTCCTGAGTATCACCAAGAGTGTCTCAAGCCAGTGGAGGTGGATGGCTAACAGAGAGTGGACACAAGCAAATATTTGTAGGCAACACAGGTTCCTGCAACAACCCCAGGAGAAGTGCTTGCAGAAAAAGTAAGAGAGATGAGAATAAGAGGCCACAAAGGCAAAGGGTGTTTTCCCTTCAACAGAAAGCATTCAAGAATAGCCCCTGTTGGGTTTTTCCTCAGTCATGTCCCCTGAAGTTCCCAGTTTTGTGGGGAGAAGAAAAGAGAAGCCCATTCTCTTATCACCAACTTAGATCTAGAGTAGTGGTTCTCAGAGTGGGGTCCTTGGGTCAGCAGCATCAATGCCACCTGGGCACTTGCTGAAAATGTAAAGTATCAAGCCCCAGCCCCAGACCTACTGATTCAGAAACTATCGGGCTGGAGCCCAGGAATCTGCGATTTAACAGACCCTCTAGGTGACCTTTGCATGCCAGGGTTTGAAAACCACTGATGTAGAGAAAGTAAGGTTCAGAAAGGGAGGAAAGGTGAAGGAAGGATAGAGGCTTGTGATCCGCACTCCCCATCTGAGCTCTTTCTGTTTTGTAGTGCTGTGGGGCTAGTGGCCCTCATGAAGCGGGAAACTCAGGCTTTTGGTGAGACACCCCCTGGGACCTGTCCTGTGGTACAAATTCGGGAGGGAAAGGACTCCATGATAACCACCACCATGAGGGAGAAGCCATAGACCAAAGTGGGATAGGAATTCCCTGGCCACTGGACTCAAAATTTCTAGGAATTACCTAAAAATTACCACCAACAGGAAAACAAAAAGCAAAAGAGAAGATTCCCCTACCAAACACTAGAGGGAGACCCATTTCTTGCCTGGGAGAGAAGGGAGACTTGGGTCTAGAATTTAGACCACTCCCCAAGTTGGGTGCTGGTGACCACTGTTAAATTAACCAAATAGAACTCATGTTTTTAGAGGAAAATTGTGATTGAATCAGAGCAGTGGAACTGGAGAGTATCACAATAGCATCTACCAGCCTCCCCACCTTCAGCTCAAATTCCTGTTAAGATAACTGGAAATAGAGGGCGCCCAGAGTGGGTGGTCCCTGACAGGACATACACATTCAAAGAGTTTCCTCATCCATGAGATGGGCCTGTCTCCATGGCAAAGTGCTGGTCAAGAATGACTACTCTTTGTAGGTACCAATGCAAAGAATGGCTATTCTTTGTAGGTACCAGTGCAAAAACAAAATGTTGGGCCCTTTGTTCAAAAATTAAAATATTCAAGACGGTGAGAGCAGAGCCTTCAACCAGGCAGGGGCCCCTTAAGCAAGCCTTCATGGGGAAAAGTGCTGTGAGAAACAGAGGTCTCTCTTTAGGTCTCACAGGTGAACTGTCTATACCAGGTACAAAATAGCGCATTGAGGGGGACTGGCATTCTCCAGTAATTACTTGAGCAGCTGTAAGCCAGGGAGAGTAGAGTTTGGCTTGGGAAGAAAACCAACCCATAGTGGGGAGCATGGGAACATGGTCACGATCCAGGACCCACGATCACCATAACCCCAGTCTTCCCGGAAAGAGGAATATCCTACAGGGCAGGGCCGCTGAGCGAGGGGAAATCCAACCAGAGTGAAAGTCTCACGCTGACAGCTCTGCCAGCAGCAGAGGCGGCTTCCCGCGGTCAACCTCGGAAGCGTCCCCAGTGCGCGCGTCCCTCCGCGTCACGGGACTCGGCGCTGCCGCGGGCGTGCGACTGGGACATTCCCTACCCACGCCGCGCTCGCCTGGCTAGCTAGGGGGCTGCGGCCAACCGCGGGGACCAAGGGCAATTGCGCACGGGCCTCCCTTCGGCGCCAACCCCGGGAGGGTGGCGGCAGGTGGGCAGCTAGACCCAGGAGGGACCCCTTCCTTAGACCCCATCCTTAACCAGTTCCAGAGTCTTCCCCTCCTACCTGACCCCTCACCTGGGCGCCCTGGGTGGCGGGGGTGGTGCGGGGCGGGGCCGGGGGGGAGTATCTGGTATTAGGGGAAGTGATGGGAGAGGCAAAGAGGCAGGGCTCAGTGAAGGCCAGGGGGCCCTTCCGAGCTGTACTGTGGACAGCTTTTCCTGTGCGGAATCCTTCAGCTGCCCTGATTGTTCTGTCCGCTTCCTGAAGACGCCCCCAAAGCCACACTCTCTCAGAGGTCGCCCATCGCCGACCCTACCTACCCCTGGTTCCCTGGGTGCTTCCCTCGGGTCGTCCCTCCTCGCCTCTGGAGTCTCCCCGCCCCCGCCCCGCCCGGCAGGCTGCGGTCCCTTTAAAGGCGCGCTCGTCTAGGGCCGCCCCTTCTCTCCGGGCTGACTCCGGAGTAGTACGGCAGTCGCTGGAGCCGCCGCTGCCGCCACTAGCCGGGCATGGCCATGGCGTCCCCGGCCATCGGGCAGTGCCCGTACCCTCTACTATTGGACCCCGAGCCGCCACGCTATCTGCAGAGCCTGAGCGGCCCGGAGCAGCCGCCGCCGCCGCCGCCCCCCGGCAGATCCTCTCGCCGCAGCGTCCCGGCGCCCCTCTCCACTGCGCCCGGGGCGCACGAGGGGAGCAGCGCCCGAAGGGCTGCTCGGGGAAACCTGGAGCCCCAACCCCGGGCTTCCCGATCTGCTCGCCCGCTCCGGCCTGGTCTGCAGCAGAGACTGCGGCGGCGGCCTGGGGCGCCCCGACCCCGCGACGTGCGGAGCATCTTCGAGCAGCCGCGGGATCCCCGCGTCCCGGCGGAGCGAGGCGAAGGGCACTGCTTCGCTGAATTGGCGCTGCGGGGCGTCCCCGGCTGGTGTGACCTGTGCGGACGAGAGGTGCTGCGGCAGGCGCTGCGCTGCGCTAGTAAGTGTGAGGGCACGGGAGGGGCGCGCGGGAACACTGCAGTCCAGGGGAGGGAAGGACTGCCAGGGCACTGGGGCAGAGAGGGGAGGCCATTGCCCTCTCTGACTCCAGCGGAAGTCCCCACTTTAAGGGAGGCACAGCTTGGAGGCTCTGCGCTCCTCAGTGACTGGCTGGCTATCCTTTACCATGTCCACTGTCTGGGTATGTTTCTGCGATATTTAACAAACAACTCTCTTCTGACAGGTGGGTGCCTCGGCCCTGCCCAGCTGCGTAGACAGACAGACAGACAGACAGACAGACACACACACACACACACACACACACACACACACACACACACACACGGAGCATGCATGCAGGCAGGTTGGGGTTGATGGCCGCCACCACAAGGTCATTCCGTTGTCTCCCTATGCACCCTCATGCTTTTGTTGTGAGTTCTTGGGAGGAGGTTGTGAGACTGCTGTCCTGCTGTCCAGATGACCAATCGTTTGGCTCTTGTTTATTGGGTTAATAGCAAAATGGCTTGTTTGTCCACCCACGTGTGGTACAGGCTAAACCTCTCCTGCAGGGGGACCTAATGGGACGAGGAGGAGACCTGGGTAAGCTTTGTATGAAAGCAGGCTGTGAGACTGGAGAGAGGGTGCAGTCACCCTGAGCCTGTGCTCCCTCCTGCCGCCCACCTGTGGCCCCTCAAACCTTCCCACTCTGCTTGGTGTCTGCCTGTGCCCTGCCTCCTCCTGGATTGCGCATCCTGCTCTAACATCACCATCTCTGCAGTCCCTGCCTCTGCAGAGCTCTCAGGCCCCTTGAGTCATCTCCGGAGTCAAGCTCTTTTCAAAGCCACACAACACTGGGCACCCACTGTGTAGATTTTCTGAGCAAATCTGCAGTCTTCTTGGGATTTATTATTTTTCTCCTTCTACAGTTAGGCGTGTGCATTCCTTTAAGAGGTGTTACTCCTCCACCCCCACCCCTGTATTTGCTGTTGCTGTGTCTGGAGCCACGTGTTTACGGGTCGATTATAGACATTTTAAGTATCTGAAGCACAAAGCACAGACAATGGCACTACCTCTAACAAGCATCTCTGGAAATGGATTGTGTTTTGCATCTTTCAGCAAAGGCCCTTCCCCCTAGACAGTAGCCCCACAGGTCCCATCTGATGAGGGCGTTGGTCAGGAGCAGCTACTTCCACATCAGGAATCCCTACCTTTCCTCCATCTGCGGATGTAGCCCAGGCTGCGCTGTGCAAATCTGCAGTCAGCCCACTACAGCTGACTGCAGTGAGGGAGGGATCAGGCTCTAAGCCAGGGTCACGAGGAAGGGGAAGGGGAAGATTGGAGGGGAAAGTGGGAGCTGCTCATTCCACCAGAACTCCCTGTTTGGGCCCTAATTATAATAACAAGGAAAGAGCATAAGTTACAAAGGTATATGTTGTGGGACAGGGGCTGCTCACTTGGTAAGCACCTCTGACCTTACAGTACAATTGATGTGTTGGCAGCTTTTGCCCTCTCAAGAGTTCTTTATACATCCACCAACCCTGTACACAGGGAGAGGAGTGCCAGCCTCACTGTAATGGGTTTTATTGTGCTGGAATCCCAGGAAATATACTTCATTGGTTTTCTAGTTTGCTGTTACACTTTGGGGGACTATCTTAATTGTTGACTGTTTCACACATAGTTTTTATGATTATTTTTTGTTTGGTAATAAGAGTGTATTTGCATATGAATATGTATGATACTCCATGATTAAATGAATTTATCGTCACATCATGTTAGAATTGTTTATTTCCTTTGATTGGTCATAAGTAGTTGCTGGTAGCAGGAAGACCCAGGTCCGCGGATGGTACCTCTGAATCTGTGTGTGACCTAGTAAGGTCTTTTTTCACTTTCTGTGGCTCCCATGACCCCCACATAGTTGGTGTAATGCCAGTGAAGGATGTCTGAACACCAGAGAGGAAGCAGAACTGGAATCAAGGGGCTACAGAGAGGAGTCTCTGTTTGTCGTTATTAATATTTAACTAATCTCAAACCTGTGGCTAGATGGAAAAATTGAGAAACTTTCTGATGTGCAAGTAAGGGCTGGCAGGTGGAGTTACAGCAGGCTACATTCACCAAGCATCTTTCTTTAAGTTGAAGGTCTAATTCAGTGACAAGTTTGGTTTGTTTTATCTTTGCTTTGAGGGCCAGAAATAGGATTTTTAGAGGAAGATCCTATGCAGTGATTAGGAGCAGAGACTAGAGCCAGAGTTCTGGGTTTGAATCCTGACTGCCACTTAGTCCTTGTGTGACCTTGGGCACCTCTGTGTTCTCTTTACTTGTTTTAAAAAAGGGGATAATAATATTACCTACTTTGTGTTAATGGGAGTATTAAATGGATTAATATACAGAAAGCACTCGGAACAGTGTTTGGCAAAAAATGAGTGCAATATGAAGTCGAATGCAATATAACTATTATTACCACCCCCACTCCACCCCCATCTAACAGTTCTAACAATTAGCCTGGGCTTGTGACACTTCCTACAATTGCTTTTCCAAGCAGCTTTGAAAACTCTGCCAGTTGGTAAGTTGTAGGTATCCCAGAAAGTTTGAGTATTAAGTGTCCTCTAGAAATGCCACTACTGCCCAATATCCCTGCTGTGGCTCAGAGAATGCCAGTGGCCAAGACCCTTCCACTCTCGGCTTAGGGGTCACAAAGACATTGGCTCCTTGTTTCTATCACTTGCACCTTGTTAAGTGCCAGGCACAGAGCAGGGTCTCAATAAGTGGTAAGTGATGAATATGGTGCCTTGTTTGCACTATTAAATCTCCCTGGCTCAGCACCCATAGCTCAGTGGTTAGGGCACTGGCCACATACACTGGGGTTGGTAGGTTCGAACCATGCTCCGGCCTGCTAAACAATGACAACTACAACAAATGAAATATCGGCTTGGTGCCAGCCACATATACCTGAACTGGTGGGTCTGCCAAACAACAATGACGGCTGCAACCAAAAAATAGCCGGGCATTGTGGGGGGGCGCCTATAGTCCCAGCTACTTGGGAGGCGGAGGTAGGAGAATCACTTGAGCCCACGAGTTGGAGATTGCTGAGAGCTGTGATGCCACAGCACTCTACCCAGGGTGATAGCTTGAGGCTCTGTTGCAAAAGAAAAGAAGTAGCCAGGCGTGTGGCAGGTACCTGTAGTCCCAGCTACTTGAGATGCTGAGGCAAGAGAATCGCTTAAGCCCAAGAGTTTAAGGTTGCTGTGAGGTGTAATGTCAAGGCACTCTACCAAGGGTGACATAGTGAGACTCTGTCTCTAAATAAATAAATAAATCTCCCTGTGCTTGGAAATAAGCAGGAAAGCAGTAGGTGTGTGAGTGACATCTGTCTGTACAGGAGGCTGACATGGTAGGAGCCATGCTGGCAAAATGGGCTTTTAGTAAGGGCAACTTATAGGAAACGATCTCCTCACTGTACGCCTGCCGTTTTAGTGAAAGTTTATCCAACTTCTTAAGTTTACCCCAACTTCAAGGTCTATAATCAAGCTCTGGTTAATGCCGGATTTTGTGAACAGAGAAGTTCAGAGTTGATACTAATTTCTAAGATTAAAGACATCTTGTTTGTTAGAGAAGGAAATCCAGCGGGCACTAGTGGGAAGATAGAGGGAAAAAGAAAGGTCATATGAATGCACATTTGTGTTTGGTGGGGTGGTAATGGTGAGAATCCATTTCCAGCAGTCCAAGAGGAAATAGTCAACCCAAATAACCCAAGAAACTCACCAGCTTCCCTTTGGCTTTGTTCTCAGGGACTGTCCCTTAGGGGTTGTGGCCCCTTTCTTCTGTAGAAGGCACATAGAGATGGCCTTTTACCTTTCATCTCATTTTGTGTAATCATCCTGGAACAAACGCTCCTGGAGGAGATGCTTTAGACACACCTGGAAGATTGTTTGTCAATACCACCTGTCTGACGCTGGAGCGATACTCTGTCTCCCGGAGGGGCAGTTATTCAGAACTAAGAAGTGTTAAGAAGATTGGAATTATAGGATTGAAAAGGAGGCCCTGGAGCTCATCCTAACCTCCCCTCTGTCCATACACTTTAATTACAGGTGCGAGTACAAGCTGTTTGCCACGCACCCTCAGGGAGGGGCATAGAGGCCTTTTTTGTTGAATGTGGCTGGTATCTCATGGGCCCCCTTCTCAGGCCTCTCTGGTCTTGGGCCTGCACTACTGGCTGGGTTCAACTTGACTTTGCGTGGCTGGGACCACTGGCCCGAGATCCTGCAGACCAGTCTTCTTTTGTGGGTTCTTTGCAAAAAAGGCTACTAGCACATTGGCATTGAGTCTTCTGTAGCAAAGGAAGGTCAGTTTTCATTTCAGGCATCTTGGAAAGTGTCCTGTGTTATCCTGGCGGCTCTTGTATTTATTTACCTTGGGCACTTAGAAGGTATTTGTTCAGTGTGTGGCTTGTGTTTTCATTGATGTAGGCTCATATTTGGCTTTGGAGGTTAAGAAAATTAAGCACTGAAATGGATATTTTGTTGTTAAAGATGGTGGGAATCCCTCACCCCCATCCTTCCCCTACCCCTGACTCTAGTGGAGATTTTCTTCTTGGGAAAGGTCCTATTGGAGGGGGTGTGTGTTAGGGGACAGAGAAAGAGGCATTCTGAGCTCCCCCAGCTGCATCCCCTGTTTTCCTCTTGTCCCTGCTTCCTGTCTTCTCAAAAGATGAAAGTGAAAGGATTAAATGCGGGCTTAATTTCCCCCACTATTCATCAGAGCATGAAATTTTCTGATTATGGAGTGTGGGGGGCTTGAGTCCCAGGTACAGTCAAAAATGATTAATGCCACTTGTCTGCCAGCCTAATTAGACTTGGTAATGAACGTGTGTGTCTGCCTGCTGATCCTGCAGAGTTATTAGGTGGAAGGGAATTGACGTCTCCCCTCAGCACTGAGGGTTCAGTCTAGAAGCGTCTCTCTTCTCCCCAAGTTTACTCGTAAATCAGTCCTGTGCCAAGCCTGTGACAAGGAAAAGACAGCCCCCAGCCCAGTCCCCGGGGGCCCCCTCTGGCTGGTAGAGTGACTTCATCCTGTCAGAGAGCCATCTCCTGTCTGTGAAGTGTACAGAGGCCAGAGGTGAGAGGCTCAGGAGAAGCCAGGCCAGGCCCAGGTCTGAGAATCAGCACAGGAAGAATTCTTCGCATGTCAATGATGCCTTTTCTCTGAAGAGCCCGGAGTATTTTCATATTCATTGCTACAGTCATCCTCAAAATAGCTTCAGGAGTTCAGAATGCAGGGATGCTTCTGCTGAGCTCTCACAGCGAGAGAGACTCACCTGTCCAGGAGTCACCTATCCACCCTGCTAAGGGCAGCAGTAAAGTTAGTACCTCTCAGGCGAGGCCTTCAAGGCTTTGGTGCCATCTCAGACCCTCAGTCCATTTCCCCACTTCGGGCCCTGGGCCAAGCACATCTGTGTCAGAGGCAGCCACCCAGGATGGGACAGCCATAGGTGGCTCCAGCTCCTGCTTGCCACCCTGGCCCTGCCCAGGGTATTAAGGCTGTCAAGGAAGTGTAAACATCCCTGGCCTCATCAGAAGCCCTTCCTGTTCACATTCCTTAGATGACAAGGTGAGTGTTCTTGGGTGGGAGAGTATTAGTGCGTGTGCGAAGCACGCAGCCCCCGCCCCCAAGCCACAGCCATTCAGACCGAGCCACATTCCCGGGGTTCAGGCAGCGCCAGTTCTGGGATCTCCTCAGTGAGCTTGCAGAGCCGGGCCTGTGCAGCCACAGGCTGCCTACCCAGTCGTGGTCTCTGCTGACTGCAGCCCCCGGCAGAGCTCTGCTCTGTCTCTCCCTGGCCGGGTCGGCTTGCGAAGCACTGGCGGCGGCAGCAGCAGGGTAGGCCAACCCTGACTGAAGATGTGGTCTTGCATTTAGTCACTCTGGGTTTTTTCCCAAGCGTTTTGGCATGCCTCTCTGCACATATTCCGGGCTGGATCTCAGGGTTGAAAGGGGAACAGAGCCATCTTTGGGGCTTTGGGGAATGAGGGAGGAGGCTGAGATGATGATGTCAGACAGGGCAGGAGGCTCAGTTCCCAGGGACCGCTGGTGTAAGCAGGATCAAATCAGGGATTGGGAATAGTCATGGGCAGCCCTGCCCCTGGGTCAACACTATCTTGACTCGGCCCGGGGAGGTGATATTTGGGTTTTATCTGAAACCTGCACATACCATGCTGAGGAGATTGGGCAGAGCCTGGTGGACCCCAAGGGTGCATGATGTAGCCTTTGGCTGAAGTGGCCAGCGCTTCGGTGCCAGGCCTGTTCCAGCCTGCCTGTGGTTACTGGAGTAAAGTTTGCCCACAGGGAAATCTATGAGGCTTTGTTCTTTTCGTGCCCTTTTTGGAGAGGAACTGTGGGGTCTCTCCTGGCACTGTGGCACGTGACCAGCTTCCTGGTGAAGAACGCCCCATCTTGGCTGAGGGATCTGGTGGCCCCTGGAAGCTGTAGCAGGTACAAGATTTTTTTCAGGATTTTCCTACCTACACCTACAGCCCTTTGAGGGCGTGGGGGGAGGGAGCAGAACATGATCCTGTGCCGAGGGTCTGTAAGGTGGTGGTGGTGGTGTTGGAAAATGTAGTCTGTTCATTTCTGTGTGTCACTGGCAGGCAGGTGAGTGGCTGAGTGTGACGCTTACTTGTGACCGCGTCTGGGCTGGGTCATGTTTACTTTTCAGTGGAAGCCTGTGCACCCCCTTCTGCTCCTCTTCCCTGTTTCTTGAACAAACGCATTTCTAGGGTGGGGCAGGTCTAACCCAGACGTCTGCCGTGGCCATTGGCTGGGATCACTGGAAGATTGAAACTTGCATGGACCGCCAAGAAATCAGACTGCAGGTTCGTCAAAGAGGAGTGATGCTCTTTGTCTTTTATTTTCTTAAATCCTTTCATGTTTTGTTTCTACTTCATGTTAGATCTGGAAAGAATTATCATCGTGTTTGCTGAAGATTTAAGTTAGTGTTCTGTGAATCTGCTAGGACGGGACTCTCCACATGGAATGGGAAGAGTCGAGAATGGCAAAGAAATTGTGGGAGCAGAAATAACTTTTCTCAAGCTTGGTTGTATCTGAGGCATTTTTATGAGCACTGTCTTCGTTGGCCTTGCAGTTCCATTGTGAGGTAGGTAGGGCCAGTTGAACCATGGTCGTGTCATAGATGAGGAAATGCAGCATTCAGGGAAATCAAGTGTCTTCTCTAAGGTGATCTGGATCATTAGTAGTAAAACCAGTGCCAGAATCCAACAGGGTTTTTTACCTATGAGTGAACACCACTGATTAAGTTAGTTGAGTTTACTTATTGGCCTGGCCCCCTTCTTCCAATGAATGCTAAAATGTCCAAAAGAGGAGATACAGAAAGAAAAAGAAGGGTGAGCCAAGTACAAGCTAGGGAAAGGGTCAGTGCCTGGATAATTGAGAGCCGGCTGTACTTATGCCTGCTTTTAACATCCAGTTTCTAAATTGATCCTCAACTGTGTATCATGAGATTTTTAAACCAAGAGTGATGTTTTTCCAAATCCAAAGTTAAGAGAAAAAAGCACTTCTCTCCCACTCCCACCCCACACCATTGGGGCTCAGTGTGTATAAGGGGTGGATGTGAAAATACAGGTGGATCTTTTCCTATTCCATGTTCCCTCTTTGCCATGACCCAGCTGTCAGAGTTCATAGCACAGGACTAACTAGGAACCAAAATGAAATTAACAGATCTCAATTGTAGAGGCGATAGCTAGAGTGAAGAAGAGTTGGGTAGGGACTAGAAAATAAACTGAAATTTGCAGAATGGACCTCTGGCTGTAATCCCAGGCAGTGGTGTAGCTCTATTGAGAATAGCAAATCTGGGAAGAGCTCCCTGCACCCAACCCAATTCTGACTGTCTGTATATTTTTCCAGGTCAGGTTCCCATTTGGGATCGGGTGTCATCACTTTTCTTGCTGACTTGGAAGAGGCTGTTTTTTCCATCCAAGTTGAATGGAACTTGGAGATGTGTTGGTTTCTGTTGAAATAATTATGTTTTTTTCTGCATCTAAGGAAAGTGGTGAAAATCCCCAGGAAGTCAAAGATGCTTTAGCATTCACATGGAATAAGCTAGGTATGGTGGCTCATGCCTATAATCCCAGCACTTTGGGAGGCCAAGGCTGGAAGATTGCTTGAGGCCAGGAGTTCAAGATTAGCCTGAGTAACATAATGAGACCCTATCTCAAGACAATTAAAAAAAAAATTAGCGAGGCATAGTGGTGCATACCTGTAGTCATAGCTACTTGGGTGGCTGAGGTGGGAGGATCTCTTGAGCCTGGGATTTTGAGGATTCAGTGAGCTGTGGTGATACCACTGCACTCCAGACTGGGTAAAAGAGCAAGACCCTGTCTCAAAACAACAACAACAAAATAAAACAAACAAATGGAATAACAGATTCCAGCTGTAACATAAGAGTTTTGAGAGAAAGGGTAAGCATGCCATCCATGAATGTCAATTCTAGTGATGAGTTTTTTTTCTTTGTTGGTTTGTTTTTTTGAGACAGAGTCTCACTATGTCGCCCTTGGTAGAATGCTGTGGCCCGTGGCATCA
The DNA here is from genome assembly GCA_963574655.1 of Perodicticus potto. Taxonomy (NCBI): domain Eukaryota; kingdom Metazoa; phylum Chordata; class Mammalia; order Primates; family Lorisidae; genus Perodicticus; species Perodicticus potto. Next base: position 134,195 of record CAUYRH010028057.1, read on the forward strand.
CATCCCACAGCAACCTCAACCTCTTGGTCTTGAGCAATTCTCTTACTTCAGCCTCCTGAGTAGCTGGGACTACAGGCATCCACCACAATGCCCAGCTATTTTTCGGGTTGCAGTTATCATTGTTGTTTAGCAGGCCCAGGCTGGGCTCGAACCTGCCAGCCTCGGTGTATGTGGCCGGCGCCCTACTCACTGATAGTGATGAGTATTTTTAAAAGCAATCTGACCCTTTACATAAATAGGGTCAGAATACACTGTACACATATACCAGCACTTAAGAAGGTGAAGTTTGGACCAGGCATAGAGGCTCATGCCTGTAATCTTAGCTCTTTGGGAGACTGAGGTGGGAGGATCATTTAAGCTTAGAAGTTTGAGACCAACCTGAGTAAGAAAGAGACTAATTTCTACTAAAAATAGAAAAAATTAGTTGGGTGTGGTGGCAGGGGCCTGTAGTCCCAGTTACTGGGGAGGCTGAGACAGGAGGATCCCTTGAGCCCAGGAGTTTAAGGTTGCTGTGTGCTAGGCTGATGCCACGGCACTCTAGCCTGGGCATCTGAATGAGAAAGGAAAAAAAAGAAAAGAAAAGAAAGTAAAGTTTGTTGCTTCAAATTATGTTGGGCTGTGGCAGGGCTTCCCCTCAGCATAGAGGTCCTTGGGTCAGGGAAGCAAGAGGTCATTGCACAGTGCTCCCTCCCCTACAGTAGAAAATCTGTCTAGTTCTCCGGGGTCCGAAATGAAGGATGCATCGCTATCTCTGCCCGTTCTTTCCTGCTGGCTTCTCTGCTGGCTTCACCTATCAGTGAACAGCTCTGTGATGAGGAGAAAAGAGAAGTGAAGTCAGCATATTGTTAGGCCAAACGGGGCATTCAGGAGGGATTTCCCCCCATTACATGATTCGTATTTTAAAATTCCCCCAGCAGGCCTGCGTTCTGTTCTGTTCTCTGAGGGTGGGAAGGCGGGTGCTGCCCTTGCCTGTGCCCAGCCACACAGGACTTCCAGGCTCCTCTTGGCCAACTCAGGTGCAAGGAATAGAGTTGTTTCTGGGGCAGCAACCTTGGCTCCCACCTCTTGTTTGAAAGTCCTGAGTGTCATTTTAAGACCTGGGCTGGCTCATGACTGTCTTCTGGTGAAGAGGTTGCTTGGTAAACTAGAGGGCCACAACATCAGGCCACAGGCAGCCCAGTGTCCCTGCTTCTGAGGAAGCATCAGAGCAGGGATTTCTAACCAGTGTGCCATGGCACACAGGTGTGTCATGAGAGGATCTTAGATGTGCTGTGAAAATTTGAAAGATCATTAATTAAATTATTTTCAAAAGAAGTTCAAAACACATGAAGTATACTCTTTTCTAAACTCTTTGTTTTGATCAACATAATTTAAATGTGTTATAGAAGTTTATAGGTTCAAGGGGGGCTGCGAGATAAAAAAAAATTGTTGAAAAACACTGATTAGGGAGGACAAATGTCTAAGCCTAAGGAAGAGTGGCATTTTGACTTGTTTTCATTACGTATTAAATAAATGACTTGTAAACACTGAGCTTTTACTGCTGCTGCACCAAGCCCTGAGGGGCGATCCTAGCAGAGACCTCCTGGTCAGATCTTCTGTGAGAAGGACAAGGATCAGAGTACAGCTTAGGTTTGTTCAACTCACATTTTCTTTTCTAAGTGAGCCCAGGGCCATTGGTCTTTGGGACAGGATGAACTTCAGCATTCTCTTGGACCCTGGGGAAAATGACAGCACAATGGTGTTGAGCCAGAGGTTGGTGGTTGCACAGGGAAAGTGCAGCTCACGTTTGAGCTTGAGAGTGTTGACTCCCTGGACCTAACACAAGATGACCTGAGCACAGGTGTGTAATGCATCTTCAGCCAGACCTTTTACAGGTGGGTGAGTCCTCTGAGGCTCATTTCCTCTGCTTAAAGAAAGAGTGCTCCTCCTCCATGTTAAACTGGCCCCCAGTGGTGATTGACAGGTGAGTTCTCTCATCTCTGGGCAGCCTGGGAGCGCAGCCACCCTTTTCCAGAGACCTTTCTGGAAGGCTCAGCTGCCTGTCTGGTGCAGTCTTTGATCTTGGCCTGGGCAACAGGGCCTCCCAGAACTTTCCTGCTAGGACTTGGCTGCTTGTGGGAGTCAGAGTGACAAGACACCCTGTGAATACTGTCTTAGGGCAAGAGAACATTTCTGCCCTTTTTGTGAGGGACTGCTTTTTTGTCCTTTTCTCTTTTTCCCTCCTGAAGGGTCAGATCCTTTTCTGCTCAGGTGTCTGGTCTCACATAAATGGTCTGACCCTCTTAAAAGCAATACCCCTCCTCTTGGGCCCTTCCCCTTCTCTGGGCTTAGCATGGGAGGATGTGAATTAGCCCCGGTTTGTCCCTTAGGCGCCAATTCAGCTGGTAAAGCATTATTAATCCACCATCCCCAAAGAAATCCATTAACGAGCTTCTGGGCCGGGCACATGGTGTGAGGTAACCCGTGACTTCGGTCCTCTGTTGAAACTTTGGAGACATTGATTTTCAGACTCACAGGCGAGACAGAGAAGTGAGGCTCAGGGCAGGCTCTTCCCTGAAGCCTGTTTGGTGGGGGCCTTTTTATCTTATCAAGCTAAAAGCCCCAGGAATAGAAAGTTTTCCACTGGGGGAGGTGGAGGGGAAAGGACCTCAGCTGGGAAGGAGAAGGCATCCATCAGTCTGTGCTGGTGCCAGAGCCCGAGGTCCCAGGTGCCTGAGGGGGGTCGCACACAGTCCCGAGCCCCCCCCACACCCCCACCAGGCGGCACTCCACCCCTGACGCCAGACCTGGAGAAAATCTATCGATCTCCTGCAGCCGGGATGACTGAAGGCCAGGAGGAGGAGGTGGCCGCTGCTTGCTTTGGAACAGTCACTGCACGGCTCCGGCGGCTCTTCCGCAGGCTCCCAAAGAGCCACTCTGTGTCTGAAAAGCTCCAGATCCTTCAGAGGCTCCGCTACGAGGCCAGGCGGGCTCAGGGTAGGTCCAGGCCCATGTGGCTGGGGGTGCTCAGGGGTGCTGGAGTTCTGACGTCTCTGCTAGTGCCCTTTCCCACGGAGAGGGAGTACAGGATTGTTCTGCAGCCTGGTATTTAATGCTGAACTCCGCACCACTCCTTGGCCCTTCTGACTGTGCAGGGACCAAGCTCAGGTGCTGTCGCTTTGCCGGATTTAGTTGAAGAGCCAGGCTGAAAGGACAGGGTCAGCCTGTTTCAATGGCTTGGTGTTGGCCGTGAATTTGAACAACCATTCCTTGGCTGAGAATTAAGGCTAAGCAGTCATCTTAATCAGGGTCCCTGAGCTGGTAGAAGATAGGTACCTTGAATGACCACTGTTTCACATTCTGTCTATCCTGAGGGGGCGTCAGACCTTGCCAAGCTGCTGAGTTGGCCTTCCAGAAACTTGGGAGCAATGAGATCTCACTTGCATGGTTAGCGGAGGTGCGGGTGGGGCCCTAAGGAGCAGGCTGTGTAGAGCTAGAGAGTAACAGGTCAGGAGCACCAGCCTCAGGCAGTGACTGGACCACTGATTTCCTTCCCAAAGCACTAATTAGGGTGAAAATAAGCCTTGCCTGGGGAGGGATAACAGACAGAATAGGGGTGAGTGAAAGGCAGAAGAGACAATGGCAATCCAGATTATCACAGTACCTCAGGCTGTCCTTTCCCCCCCTTTTCAAAGAAAGGAAATTTGAGACCAACAAAAGGCCCTGTTGGTGGCAGCACCAGGACTGGGAACCTGGGGCACCTGCCTTCCAGCCCCGGGTTCCTTCTGCTGTCTACAGCATCTTGTGTTTCTGTAGCACTCTCTGCTGAAGACTCAGAGCATTTAGGTTAGTTTGTTTTGATATCCTTTATTCCATCCAGATCCCTGTGTGGCAGGAATGGGAAAGGGATTATTCTGTTTTATAGATGAGGCAGCTCACAGAAGGCAGAGCCCTTGCTAAAGGTCATTGCCACATAGTGAGGTCTGGAGCCCACTTCCTTTCCATGGTTGACAGTCTTGGGAGCACACACTTTGGAGCTGTCCCTAAAGATCCCCACTTCATTTGTCTCCACACTGTTCCCATACACTTTTAGGAATAGGTGGGGATCCAAATAGGTCACAATGCTAAGTCTTAGGGATGGAGCTAAAATCGGGTGCCATCTCTGGTAAGTTTTTGGAAGCAGAGTTTCCAAACCATAGGATTTTGACTGTGAAAAGTATGATTTTTCAGATTAAGGCTTTACCTCTTGAGAAGTGAACATTTTAATTCATCTAGACCTAATCCTCATTTGGAAACATACACTTTAGCCAGCCCTGAATAATTTATCCTCATCAATAGCCTAATAATACATCCTGTAACCTTCATTGAGAAGAGAGCTGGACACTGACTTCCTAATTTAAATGCTTACCAGTTGGGGGTGGTGCCTTGGCTCAGTGAGTAGGGCGCCGGCCCCATATACCGAGGGCCAAAACTGCAACAACAACAACAACAAAATGCTCACTAATGCATTCATGTCCATCCTCTCCTTTCCGTTCTCATATTCTCTTTAAGAATTGTTCAATAGATCATTTCCTTGCCCTTTGCTATTCAGCCCAAGGAGTTATAGATTTAATAAAATCAATCAGGCCTGGAGTGGCGGCATTAAGGTCAGGGCAGACACTGAACTTCAACTATGACAAGTTCGCTTAGCTGTGTTAGTGTTTGGACTTAATTGGTGGAAGAGGAGGGAGAAAACCCAACGCTTGCAATGAAGGGAGTGTGGACTGCAGACCGTGGACTTCTGGAATGTCTTTGTCTTCCTCACAGGACTCTGTGAATTGCCTGGAGTGTGGCATTTAAGAAAATGGGCTTGGAAGCCAGGCATGATGGCTCACATCTGTAATCCTACCACTCTAGGAGGCTGAGGCAGATGGATTGCTTGAGCTCAGGAGATCAAGACCAGCCTGAGCAAAGTGAGACCCTGTCTCTACTAAAAATAGAAAAATTGGCTCGGCACCTATAGCACAGTTGTTATGGTGCCAGCCACATACACCAAGGGTGATGGGTTCAAACACAGCCCGGCACAGCTGAACAACTAAAACCAAAAAATAGCCAGGCATTGTGGTGGGCACCTGTAGTCCTAGCTACTTGGGAGGCTAAGGCAAGAGAATCGCTTAAGCCCAAGAGTTGGAGGTTGCTGTGATCTGCGATGCCACAGCACTCTACCAGGGGTGACATAGTGAGACTGTGTCTCAAAAAAAATAAATAAGTAAAAATAGAAAAATTAGCTGGGCATGGTGGCAGGTTCCTGTAGTCCCAGCTACTTGGGAGGCTGAGGGAGGAGGATTGCTTGAGCCCAGGAGTTCGAGGTTGCTGTGAGCTGTGCTGAGGTCATGGCACTCTAGCCCAGATGACAGACCAAGACTTCTGACTCAAAAACAAAAAAAAAAAGACCTAAAGCCAGAATGACTTGAACCTGGAGTTAACCCTTCCTGGCTATTGGGCCTTCCTCCTAAAGATTAACCTGCCTGAGCTTCAGTTTTTTTCAAGTATAAAATGGGCAGAGAATCTTGACCTCAAACTGGTGTTCAGTGGATTAAACATGACCTTGGATATGAAGCAGCAGGAGTGCAGAGTGGGCCCCCACTTTGGGAGCTGCTGTCACAGAATGCTCCTGGAACAGCTGCACTGGTGGGTTATCCAGACAAGCCTCCAACAGTCTGCTGTCTGCTCTTCCGTGGCACCTGTACCAAGGTGGGCTGCCTGTGTCTTGGTGGAAGAGGTTGGGTTAGAAGGTTGCCCAGGCAAAAGTGGAGGAAGGAATCTTACACACTCCCCAGAAAAATTCCTGTCGTTGAGGTTACCACACCACATGATTAACAGGCAGAACCAGAATAGCCCACCAGGCATCCTTAGGTGTTAAGCAGGCATGTCGCTAAGGAACAAGTCATATGTCATTTTAAAAGGCTGTTTGGGTGTCAGTAGGAGCAGGCCTGAGTCTTTCCAGAAGTCTCCGGTGGTTCTGGCTATAGCAACAGAACTGTAAAGAAGCCTTTGTGTGCCTCCAGCAGAGAGGGCCTCCAATGTAATCTATTTACTTTTCTTCTCACTGAAAGTCTGCTTTCACCCTGCTGATAATCAGCATTTTGAATGGCTGCAAGTGACATCAGAGCAGGTGTGGAAAAACCAGTTGGATGCAGTGGCCTGGTTGTCCCCGGAGAAGTGAACCTGCCTGCTCTCCTGGCCTCCCGTGACCTCCAGGCACATGGACCGGGCATACCTGTACACACTTTCCGTGTACATCTGTGCTTCTGCACAGGCCTCATCTGCCAGCCAGTTGTCTGCGTGCGCCTTGCAAGCCTATTTGGCTGCCCTTATCTTTGGCGGCTGTAGGGCACTACCAAAAATATACTCCAGCTTAGCAAGAGGCTTTTTCTTGCCCCTTCTCAGGTGTTTCTGCTTTAAAAACAAAAGTGCTCCTCTTCCCATATGTGCCCCTCATCCCTAGAACCTGGCTTGGCGCCTCCTTTTGTCTCTCCAGTGGCCGCAGGGATGGGGGCACCGAGCCTGGGCCTGAGGCACCTCTGCTGCTTTGTTTCTCTTACACCCAGAGTGAAACGACACATGCCAAGAGGAGGGGCCCCTCCTGAGCAGGTCCGGGCCGAGAAGGTTTCTGACAGCTCCACACTGACTTGTGGCTATTTGTTAAATTCCCTTAAACCCAACTGTCTGCAGTGTTTTAAAATAGTTTTCATTCCTTAAGGTGCTCTGGCAAATGTGATTTCCTTTTTTATTTGGTGACAATCGAAATAGGATATATCTCCTCTCTCTCTCTGCCATACACTTCTTTCTGTTACACACAGCCTTTGCATCTAACTGGCTGTCCTCTGGAGCAGTGCTTGACCCATGGCAGGCTCTCAAGAGATACATGTGCAATGAGCACTCGCCTGCATACATCAAAAACTGGTAAGAAACTGGGTAGATGTGAAAGACAGGAGATATGACCGCACTGAAAAGGTTAATATGCTTTCTGTGTCTCTCTGAGTACAGGTGTCCTAACAGTCGAATATACTTTAATTGCCCTGTTCAAAAATTGTGCTGTGTCTTCTTCCTGCCTGGCCACACCCTAAACACAGCTTGGACCTTTTCCATATTGTGTCGGAAGGTCTAGGTGGCAAATCTCCCACACCCACTTGCTTGTGAGGAATCAGGTCCATTTGGCTCGCTCACCCCAGCACTCGCCTTACACCATTTGCTTCTACAGTTTCCCCCCACACCTACTGCCTCTTACCATTCTTGGCCAAGGAGAGGTTCTCAGGGGTGCTCTGTGGTAAGCACTAATGATCTGTGGACTCTCCCACCTTTTTCTGCTCTGTCTATATTTTCTTCTGATTGTCACTGTCATTGACAAGTCTACTGTATGAGGCTACAAAGCCACAGTATAAAAAGGCCAGTAGGCTAGGGATGTATCTCTTTAAGGTGTGTACAGGGTCATGGGGAAACATAATGTATATAAAAGAACATAAATAACCCCCCAAAATCAAGTCAACCCCAAAATGAATTAAGAGACAAAATTGAAAATAGTTTAGCTATTGTAAGAAGAGTGAATCAGTTTAAAAGTAGAGCTAATGTCAGACAACTGCATTGTGCATTCTGGTTAAAACAATGCCAATGTTATAAATATTGGAAGAGTAATAAAGCCCTCAGAATGGGAGAAAATATTTGCAAGTTATGCCTCCGACAAAGGTTTAATAACCAGAATACACAGAGAACTCCAACATATTAGCAAGAAAAGAACAAGTGATCCCATCTCAGAATGGGCAAAGGACTTGAAGAGAAACTTCTCCAAAGAAGACAGGTGTACGGCCTACAGACACATGAAAAAATGTTAACTATCCTTAATCATCAGAGAAATGCAAATCAAAACTACTTTGAGATATCACCTAACTCCAGTAAGATTAGTCCACATGACAAAATCCCAAAACCAGAGATGTTGGTGTGGATGTGGAGAAAAGGGTACACTTCTACACTGCTGGTGGGAATGCACACTAATATGTTCCTTTTGGAAGGATGTTTGGAGAGTACTTAGCGATCTAAAAATAGACCTGCCATTCGATCCTATAATTCCTTTACTAGGTATATACCCAGAAGACCAAAAATCACATTATAAC